>NCQV01117990.1:0-10134 GCA_002740545.1 Lophocereus schottii
ATTCACTCATATTACCGTTTGATGGTCTGCATTAGAAAATCTATATCTTTCCCTAACCTCCAAATAAGAAATAAAGCCCTAATATGAAAAGTTCATAATGTCCACTAAAAATTTTATTTAGGACACAAAGCATGATTCACATAATGAAGTCCTTAAAATTAGGGTAGAACACAGACGTGCACAATTTCAGTTCAATCTGCGCAGTCGTAGCAAAACAATCATAACTTTTTCCACATAACTCAGATTAAGGCAATTCAAAGTGCATTTGAAACATAACTCATTGATCTATCCACACACCAAAAATCACAAATTTTCAATGCGCCAAGCAATACCAGTTTTTTCGTAAAGTTCACTGTTCGAAACTACTCCCAGTTTCGATGTATTCTATGCAGTCTTCAGTAAAGTGGCCATAATTTTGTCCACACAACTCAAAATTGAGTAATTCCAAAGGCTATTGAAAGCTAACTCATCAAGCTATGATTAACCCAAAAGGCATAATTTTTTGTTGTGCCAAGCATTACCAGTTTGTTTCCAAATAGCCCCTATTTCAAGGTCTTTCACAGCCTCTTGTCCACATTATAAACTCCCTTTTTCACATAACTCCCTCTGAAATCACTTAGTAAGATTACCAAAAACTTTAAATCCATCTTTTATACCAGAGATCACAACATTGAATTAAAGAACTTAAAGTTCATCATTTTCACATCAAGCTTGCATGATCATATATGATCTCAATCTTTGCTTACTTTCAAGACTTAATCAACCACAATAAATCATTAAACTAGCATCCAATTCTATCAATGCAACATGATTCATGATCAAAACCAACATAAAATCAAGAATTTAACAAAGTTGGGTTAAGGTTTACCTCACTTTAAGCTTGAATAAAGAAGATTTGGTTGGTGTATGGTGCTTGTGGGAGTTGAGAGGATGGCTGGTAGTGGTTGGGGTGGTGGCTGACTGGCAGCTGGTGGCTGGGCTGGTGGCAACAGCAACAAAAAGGAGATGGTGGCTGGTGGTTGCCGTGGAGGAGGAAGAAGGGAGAGAAGTGAAGGCTTTGATGCTTTGTGATTTTTACTTGGTTGAAAAGTGATCTCAATCACCTGGCTGAAATTTATAAGCCCTCAAAAATATCTTTTGATAATCATAATCAAATACAAATGATGGTAATTAGCTTAATTTAATTATGCCAATTTGCTGGGCTTCATATTGGGCCCAAATGAATTAGGCTTGGAAATAAAATACTGTTTTGCGATAAAATTTTTGCATAGCTCGAAATTAAATTTTTGTAATGTTATGAAAAATAATTGAATCTTTTACATCATAAATATGAAGACCCACTATCAATTTTCTCGAAGATTTTCAGTAAAGGAAACTCGAATTGCAAAGTGGAGTCCCAAATGAATTCTCTCAATTAGGATGATTAAATGAGATGAATAAATGTGAAAAATTAATAACATGACTTAATTAATTAAATAGATAAACATAATTTAGGGTCGGACTATTACAGATGTCCAATAGCCAAGACCCTAACTTTCATTGCATTGGACAATGGAGAAAGAGATGATTTGAATCCTCAAACACGCAAGACAAATAGTATCTAGATAGAGTCCTCTACAAAGCAATGTGCCACGTGAAGGTAGAGCACTATAGCAAAATTACCACAGGAATATCTTGGTTTTTGGTACAACAATCAACATCTAGATCCAGTTATGTTGTCATAAAGGTTGGTCATTAGAAAGGTTATCAAGTGCCTTTCAGGTAGCAAATTTTAGAAAATTCGCTATTTTGACGAACCCTCAACAAAAAGAATCCATAACTTTCATATACGGAATAGGGATACTGAGGATTAGTTGAACTACATCATTTGATAAACATTGCATTAATTTGAGAAAGTCTCATTGCTTATCACAAGTAATAAATTCACATGCCTTAAGTTAACATCAGTTTAGGCTGAAGGATTGAGTCCTAGCAGAAATAACAGATTCTCATGCAAGCAATTATCCACCTGATAAACCTCTATCTTGATATCATTTTAGCCCCTAGTTGACCCTTTTTCCTATTATTTTCATGTTTAATCTTGATGAGAGAAGGGTCAAATTGGCCTCATTTGATTTAAATTACCTCATGTAATGGTTCTTCATATTTTCAGGAGTTTCTACTGAGGAAACGAGAGATCTGCTGATGTTGGTAGAAAGGAAGGCCAAGAAGATGAGTTTTAAGTCAAAGAAGAGATTGGTTAAATGAAACTTCAAGGGAACCAATGATTTAGCATGGGTACTCCATGTCGCCTAGCGCCTCCATGCCATGATCTTACTTTTAGTAAGCACGACAAGAGATCCGGCACGGGTATCCCGTGCCATGCGGCACGGCCGTGCCACGCTAAGATTCTAGCGGGTTATAGCCATAGATCTGGCATAGGTACCTCATACCAGTGGCACGGTCGTGCCACCCTCTACTTTCCGCGCCTTAATTATTTTTCGAGGGCTGTTTTGAGGACATCTTGTTTTTTTTTTTCCCCTTAGGCAGCACTTTACTTAAGTGATTTCTAGGGTTTAGTTAGGAAAGCTTTTGAATACTTTTGGATTGAATTACTAGCATTGAAGATTATTCTACTTTTCCTCAAACAATTAATTCAAGTTTGCTCACTAAATTCTCTCTTCTCTCATGTTTGTTATTTTAGGGTTTTGCGCTTATCATGTTTATTGAATTGGGTTTTGTGATTTTTGTTATGAATGTGATTTTAGGCTACATCTCCTAACTTAGGTTAGGATTAACGCCGATTATGTCTAGTTGAATCATGAGCTAGCCCCAAACCCTTACTTCCCCCAAGTTTATGTTTATGATTTCTACTATACGCATCATGTGTTCAATGAGAGAGCATTCATCTACCTTTATTCAGGTTTAGGGGAGCGTTAAGAGACAAAACCTTTACATAGCATTACTTAGTGTACAATTAGGATTTTGATATGAAAATAATTGAAGTTCTAATTGAAATTTGAGATTTTAGACCTTGTACTCCTCTAATTTTTAGCTCTCTCAGAATAGGCGATTATAGTTCTAGAATTAGTCTTTGACCCTTGAGAGAGGGAGAAGATGGACCTAATTGACGATCTATCCACTCACAATGCGTGCTTGAGTTTCTCTGATGGGGTTAGTAATTGATTTGCTAGCATATTCGTGCTATTAATTCCAACGTAAGTGTTTTACTATTCTGCTGTCTTATAAAATTCTTTTGTCATTGTTTATAACCAAGCCTACAGCTTTGATTTTCCTAGATTGAGTAGATTGATTAGTTCTGGTAGTTGAAAGTAAGTTTCCTATGGATATGACCTGTACTTACTACAGTTATACTGTGTACTTAAGACAACAAGTTTCTGGCGCCGTTATCAGGGAATTTATTCCTCTCAATATTAGAACCAATTAAAATACTCTAGACTAGGCTTTTATTTTTCTTTTTATAGTTTGTAGCTCTTCTTTATTCTTGCTAGACACTATTTATGCTAGGATAATGTTTGTTTTGTATGCACAGGTGGAGCCAAGGGAGTTAAAATCTTGTCCCATTTAATCCTGAAATCGAAGCAACCACTCAAAAGCAAAGCCAAAAAGCAAGAAGAAAGAAGAGAGCAGTAGTGGAGATGACAGGCAAGATCAAAGGGTGTTGCGTGATTATGCTATGCCACAATTATCAGGCATCGCATCTTCCATAGTGAGCCCAACGATTGAGGCACATAATTTTGAACTCCGACCAACTCTAGTCTCTTTATGGAGAAAGACCAGTTCGGCAGTCACCTTTCTGTGAACCCCAACATGCACCTTCGCAACTTTCTTTCGAAGTGTGACACCATCAAGTTGAATAGGGTACCTGTAGATGCAATTCGAATGAGGCCCTTTCCATTCTCATTGAGGGATGGAGCTAATGACTGGCTGTAGAATGAGGAGCCCAACTCATTCACTACATGGCAAGCCCTCTCCAAGGCCTTCCTGAGCAAATATTTCCCACCAGAGAAGACTGTGAAGCTGAGAGCAGATATCACATCCTTTGCTCAATGGGATGGGGAATCCTTGTACGAAGTATGGGAAAGATTTAAAGACCTGCAGCGTCAGTGCCCTCATCATGGTGTCCCTAACTGGCTTCTAGTTCAGACATTTTATAATAGGCTAGAACAGTCACTGAAGATCTCTGTTGGCACTGCAGTAGGAGGTGCTCTAATGGGGAAGTCGATTGATGCGGTAAACGCCTTATTAGGGGAGATGACTTTCAACAACTATCACTGGTCAAGTGAGAGAGCTACCCCAAAGAAAGGCAATGGCAAGTATGAGGTAGATGCAGTGACATTGCTGGCTAGTAGGGTGGATGCATTGGCGCAGAGGCTCAATAGAGTTGGTACCTCCCTTACGTCTGGCGATTCTTCTTCAGGTCCATCGGTCGAGATTTACACTATTTGTGAGACCTATGGTGTGCAAGGGCACACATCTATTGAGTGCTATAATGGTTCCTTTTCCATTGAACACGCTAACGCCATGCATGCTTTTAACCCAACACCACCACAGAACAATCCACACCCTAATGCTCATAGTTATGGGTGGAAGAGCTATTCCAAACCCCTTATAGGAACCCCAATCTCCATCCTCAGAATGCTATGTAGCCACCTGAGTTCTAGTATGGAGCTCCCTACAACTTACCTTTTCAACCCCCACAGCAAAAGGCCAGTTTGGAGAATCTTATGGAGCTTTTCATTTAAGCCCAAACTAAGACTAATGAAACCCTCAGTAACTCCATAAATCAGTTGACCTCAATTTCAACACTATGACTTCACGCCAGAGGGTAATGGACACTTAGATTGCACAAATAGCTCACTAAGGAAACACCAGTCTACTTGCAATTTCTGAGAGAGTTACTTTCCAAGAAAGGCAAGCCTGAGGGAATTTCAGTGATCTCCATTGGGAGCGTTTGCAGTGCATTTCTATAGAGCGAGCCCCCATTGAAGCTGCTAGATCCTGGTAGTTTTGTAGCCCTTGCTGCATATGGGATATGCATATTAAGGGAACCCTTTGCGATTTGGGAGCTAGTGTAAGCCCAATGCCTCTCTCTGTGTGTAAAAAACTGAAATTAATGGACCTGACACCCAACAATGTGATCATACAACTAGCAGATCGCTCCCTCAGGTGATATGTAGGTATTCTGAAAGATGTTTTAGCTCGGGCCGGTAAGCCCCCTATCCCATGCGATTTCATGGTGATGGATCTAGAGGACAACCCTCAGGTCACTATCATTTTGGGGAGGCCATTCCTCACCACTGCAGAGGCAGTGACTGACGTGCAGGTTGGCACCATGTCTTTCCGGCTGTGTGGAGAGAGGGTAGATTTCTGTTTCCCTCTACACACAACATCTCTAGCTCCTGCTATTCACCCAGCTCCTACACCCCCGTACATTCCTCCTCCTCCCCCCCAGGCCATGGTTTTTAGGATCGAGGTGTCTAATGGGGACGAAGGTGCCCATATGAGGTCTGCATTATTTTCTGATCTTCCTTCGCCAATCCTAACCAGTTTTGGGATCACTTCCACTTGTATTGGGGAAGTTGTGGACCCTACACCACCATTCCATATCTCTACTAGTCCACTTCCCTTGTCACTATCTTCTATCATTTGGAGGTAATTATCAAACTAAGGACCTAAAACAAGCACTTCTTAGGAGATAACCCAAGGAGATAATCCAAGTATTCCATTTTTTTCTTTCTAAAGAAAAAAAGATGTTGTTCTTTTACCCCTTCCCCTATTTTTCCCTTGTCTTATGAGTCTTTCTCCCATTGCTACTTTGTGTGTCCTTTCATTGAGGACAATGAAAGTGTTAAGCATGGGGGAGTGAGCTTGTAGCTCATTGGGTGAATTTGTGGATGATGGGGTAGGATTTAATTAACGACATCTCCTCGATTTGCATCATATAGACAGTACCTCACGTAGTTTAGTTCATTGTTTCTGCATTTGTTTTCTTTTAATAAAAGCATGCATTTTAGAGCATATAGGTTAAATTTTGAATTGTAAGAGGAAAAATGATCGAGTAGGGCATTCTTAAGCTTTCCAGGTATCCATCCTTACCCTTCTCTTTATTATCCTCTACGTATTTTACTGCTTTCCTAATTAGATTTATTGCTTTTGAAAAATTAAAAATAAGAATAAAAGTTTGTGAAAACCTCTCCTATGATGATTACGCAAGGGGTACCGATTGATTGAATAGATTGTGTGTTGACGTGTGGTTTGTCTTGGTGTAAGTTTTTATGAAACTATTTGACATCGCCATTTGTAGTTGCTTTGTCTTGTGTTGTGCTTTACTTATCCTTGAGATTCATATAGCTTGATATGATTGACCTCAATATATGGTATTTTTGAGTGAGTTACATTAACTTTGGTAGATTTTTCCTGTGAGATGTTGAGCCTAGTGACTATCCTTTGCATATAGTCTCATATTTTCTTTCTTGTGTGACTGATCCATGAATGTACCTCTAGAAATTGGCATGTTTCTCTTCGAGATCACATTTGGTAGATGCATTATATTAATATGATTGAGGGCCTCTTTGTTCTGCTTAATCACATGAGCCCAAAAGCCACCCATTTATGTGAGTTATTCCCCTTGTTATCCCTTTGAGCATTTCTCCTATTTGTTGCTGCACCTTATTCACTGTACCTTTGGCCTATGCATAATCCTCATACCTTAGACAAAATCTAGTGGATGCAACACTTTTACATCTAATTGAGTATGCTGTGAGATTAGTTGCATCTATTTGGGTGCCGTTCATTTGTGGTGCTTGTTCTGAAGGAGTATGAGTTGAGAGTTTGCATTTCCAATGTCACTCACACTTTTGTTTTTGCTTCTCGAAAAAATAAGGGAAAAAGAGAAAATCAAAAAGGAAAATTAAAAAGAGAACAAAAAGATGAAAAGTGAAGAAAAAAAAAAGAGAAGTTGTCAATGAGTGTGTGGCATGGTGTTTCATTCAATAAGTTTAATTAACTCTTTTAACATGGTTTCTTTTTGTGGGGTTTGATCTCATTTTCAATGGAGGTGTGAAGTGGATTTTTGTTATTGTGGAAGTGTTGCACTCCCTAGTCCCTTTTGCTAGTTGCCCCACATTTCCTATAATGATTCCCCTTCTCACCCCATAACCTTAGCCCCATTACAACCCTCTTAAAAGTCCTCATGATTGACTTCTTTACATTTTGCATGAGTAAGCATTTGCATGATTGGTTTGAGTATTAAGTACACCTCTATATTCCAAACACATTGAGAGGAGTGTTTCACTTTATTCCAAAGTGATATTCTACCAGTCATGCTTACTCACCACGAATTGGGGATTGTCTTTTCCTATTACGTGAGTCAATATTGGGTTGTTTGGTGTGTTACATCGAGGTAGGGTAATTTATAGATGGTGGTGTATGCGTTGTTTGGAAAAAATATTTTGAACACCTTGACTAGGTTGTCTTTGATCCTGGTTTTTTGATCAATTACTTATTATCTCTTCATTGAAGAGGGCATGTTTAGAAGTTCATCTCCTTTGTTTGACCGTTCATGAGTTAGTCTTGCTTAGGGACAAGCAAGAGATAAGCATGGAGGAGTTGAGAAAACTCTATCTTGACATCATTTTAGCTCCTGGTTGAGCCTTTTTCCTATTGTCTTCATGTTTAATCTTGATGAGAAAAAGGTCAGATTGGCCTCCTTTGGTTTAAATTACCCTCATGTAGTGGTTCTTCATATTTCTAGAGTTTTTGCGGAGAAAACAAGAGATCCACTGATGTTGGTAGAAAGGAAGACCAAGAAGATGAGTTTCAAGTCAAAGAAGAGATTGGTTGAAGCTTCAAGGGAACCAATGATTTAGTATGGGCACCCCATGCCGCCTAGAGCGTTCGTGCCATGATCTTACTTTTAGTAAGCATGACCAGAGATCCAGCACAGGCATCCTATGCCATGCGGCACGGCTATGCCACGACAAGATTCTAGCAGGTCATAGCCAGAGATCTAGCATGGGTACCCCGCGATAGGTGGCATAGTCATGCCACCCTCTACTTTCCGCGACTCAATTGTTTTTCGGGGGCTATTTTGAGGACATCTGGTTTTTTTTTCCTTGGAGAGCACTTTACTTAGGCAATTTATAGGGTTTCGTTAGGAAAGCTTTTGAATACATTTGGATTGAATTACTAGCATTAAAGATTATTCTACTTTTCCTTGCACGATTAATGCAAGTTTGTTCTCTAAATTCTCTCCTCTCATGTTTGTTATTTTAGGGTTTTGCATTTGTCATGTTTATTGAATTGGGTTTTGTGATTGGTGTTATAAATATGATTGTAGAGTAAATCTCCCAACTTAAGTAGTGAGTAACGTCGATTATGTCTAGTTGAATTGTGATCTAGCCATAAACCCTTACTTCCCCCAAGTTTATGTTTATGATTTCTACTATATGCACCATGTGTTTGATGAATTGCTCGAGAGAGCATTCATCCACCTTTATTAGGGTTTAGGGGAGCGTTAAGAGACGAGACCTTTACTTGATGTTACTTAGTATACAATTAGGATTTTGATATAAAAATAATTGAAGTTCTAATTGAGATTCGAGATTGGAAACCCTGTAATTCTCTAACTTTTAGTCTCATAGGAATAGGTGACTATAGTTCTGTTATTAGTCTTCGACCTTTGAGAAAGAGAGGAGATGAACCTAATTGACGAGCCATCCACTCATAATGCATGCTTGAGTTTGTTTAATGGTTAGTAATTGATTCGCTAGCATATTCATGTTGGTAATTCCAACCTAGGTGTTTTACTATTCTGCTGTCTTATTCAATTCTTTAATTGTTACCATTTCTCATTGTTTATATCCAAACCTACTGCTTTGATTTGCCTAAATTGAGTAGATTGATTAGTCCTGGTAGTTGAAAGTAAGTTTCCTGTGGATACGCCCTATACTTGCCTGTTGCTAGCTACAGCTACACCGTGCACTTACTTTAAATTTAAGACAACACTACCTAAAAACTAATTGTTCGACCATGGTCATCTTTCCAATGTATGCCTTGTTGGATAAAAGAAGTCACAGAAGACACTTCTATACCCATGAGTCTGATTGTATTAATTTACAATTAAAGAACATGTCATGAGAACAATATTTGGCTCTCATTCGTTGAATCCAAAAACTGCTTGATTTTGGGAGTATTTCCCATGCTAATTTTGAGACAAAAGTTGTATTTATTGCCATTGTTTTTCATAGACCTAGACCTTCAAACTTTTAGGTCAACAATCTTAGGCAGATCTTTTATTTGGTCTAAATTGTTATAGATAGTGCTAAGATGTTTACTACATTGTATGACTAGGAATGGATAGTTCTTTCATTCTAGGCAAAACTTCCTTAATTCAAGCCTTGATTGAATAAGAACAACTAGTTCTTTTTGAAAAATACCTAGCTTTCCGATCATCAAGTTTAGAATTAGCCTTTATAGTGAAATGTTGAAAAAATATTGCAGTTAGCTGACCTTGGAAGATAGAACATCCTAGGCATTTACCTAGTGATAAACTATGTGGTATATTAAACATATCTTCCATAGCTTGCCTATTAAGAACTCAAGTTCCTTTCGAGAACATGTTTTTAGAATTATAAAAATTAATCTATTATCCTACATGCAGAACATCTGGCAAGCTTGCAAAAAAAGATTATCATCTAAAGAAAGAAGACATGGAATCCGTGTCACAGATGGAGCTATCTTAATTCCAATCCCAAATTTAGTGTCAAGGGAGTGATCATAAAGTCTACATGCACGAACATCCACACATATGATGAATAGATATGGAGACAAAAAATCTCCAAATGTGATCCTTCGGATGGCTTGGAAAAGCCACATGGTTCATTGTCTATAATATTTTTTTGATTATGTTGTATGAGACTTATTCTTTCTTCCTGCCCAATTTTTTTCTTTTTTCTTTTTTTACTTTATATCTCTTTATGGTGCAAAAAGGATAATCCCAATATGTCAAATCAAAAATTCAATTATTGAGTAAACTTATTGTGGAAATTAAATACATGCACACTACATGGAGCCTGTTCTTTCTAGTAGGAAGAGAAATCTTCCAATTTTTTTTTTAACCCCTTCCATCTC
>NCQV01117996.1:1922-21432 GCA_002740545.1 Lophocereus schottii
GTATAAAGTTTTCCGTGTTATCCTGCATACCATCTTTTGGAATTTATGGACGGAAAGAAATAGGAGGGTTTTGATGAGGTTGAAACATCGCTGGAGCGGTTGAAGGACAAGTGGCTTAAGATTTTATTTGTTTGGAAGGTGGAAAATTTTGTGATAGTCTTTTCTTGGGGCTGTAATTAGCTTCTTTGCATGCTTTGTCAGCAACCTCTCTTGTACCTACCATCCTCTCTTGTACGTATGCTATTTCGTTAATGATATATATTATTTTCGTTATCAAAAAACAAAAAAGGTTAGCTTAGACCTATGACAACATGAAATTGATTGAGTTTGTCGTCAAAAGTAGTAATCAAACAAAAAAGTTCATGCGCCATGAACTTAAAAGTGATAATCCCTCTTGAATGTTTTTGAGACATGACGATGTGCTCGGAGATCTACCTTAACCGAAAAGAAATCTGCTCAAAATCACTTTTGAGTTCTCATGAAAGTTATTTCTTAGAGTTGAGAAAATATGCATTAGTTGTACCTTTTCCCTCATACGTGCGCTCCAAGCATCATTTCTGCCGGGTGGTCTCTGATCAAGGGCACTAACGACAGGCACAACAGTTGCAGGAGCTTGTCTGCTAATAAAAGGCTGCTTAACAGACTGCCTGTGGTTAATGAACTCCTCATCACTGTCATAGTCAGCTGGCCTGTTCACTGCCCTTACGATGACAGCTAACAAGAACAGCAGTGCCTGTGAATTGAAAAGATAACAATACATGAAATCCTTGTTAATTATAAGAATGGTGAGCTAACGACACCACCTGAATCAACAAACAATAATAACAACCATGAAGATCAACTGTAGTCATCGAAACATGAAAAATCTAACTCAAGCCTAGCCTCTTAAATTAAGAAACGAGACATCATTGTTCTAATGATGTCCACCTGATCACCTTACATAATTTCTGGTTCCCATGAACAAAGAAGCAACCAAATAGACCAAAGCTGGTTGCATTGCCTGGCATGTGTATACAGTCACAGACTACTTTGATAATGTGCAAAGCACATGAGTCATGACCGGCATTTTAGCTGAAGGTTGGTTATGTTATCTGCCATCCAGTCTATTCCAGAGCCTCTTCACCGAACTCTAATGGAGAGATTATGTCATCATTTATCATGAAATTGCTCCTCTTTTTTGACAAGGTATCATGTTATTCTCCTCTTTTGAGTCATCCTCGTGGTATTCTTTGAAATTTTCCAGCTCATAGAAGATTCAGAGTTTCTAAGTCACACAATCATACATCCAGTCAGACAGAGTGGTAGAACCACTTAGCTCTGCAGTATATGAACAGTGTCTGGTTAGATGAATCATTGAGAGCTCGCATCAGTTTGGCCCGCAGCATGTGGAGACTATTAAAAAATTACTTTTAACAATTCCTGAATCTCTCACCACCATCATCTAGATGGAGTACCTCATCAACAAGACACCTCATTACTACGCCATGGAATCATCACAGTTACAAGATGTATTTATAATGAAATGTCATGTCGAAATCTGAGTCTCATCACAAGCATATCAGTATAATATAGGCCAAATTTCCAGGCTTGCATGAGATCCCAATCATCTAAGCCCATGTTTTGAGACACATTTCAACCTTTAAGCTGAAAAAATTACAGAAGCAAAAGCAAAGTCCCATAAATTTAATATTAAACAAACACTTACCTCAAAAACAACAATTCCAAGAAGAATCCACCTCGCAATGTCCCAGTGATGCTTTAGGAAATCATAGATCATGTCAAAGTTTCCAGTCTTGTCAGTGGGGATTTCCTGAAGACACCCCCCCCCCAAAAAAACCAAAAAAGGAATGTCAGGATTATGAACATACAAAGATCAGCAACCAAATCAGTTGATTCAGACTTACATCATCCCAGTCTTTGTCAAAGAATATGAAGGCTGCACATCCAAGCTCCACTAAGATCAACAAGACTATAAAAACAGCATACTGCACTTGGTCAAGGAGGACTACAGTGATCAGTCAAATCATGTAACAGGATAGTAAATACTTTCTCCCTCTAGTTGAATATGAATTCTCTTCAGCTTAAGCCAAAGTAACATTAAAATGCCTGATTAAAATTTTCAACCCACCACCACCCAAAAAAGACCACTTTCAACCCCTCCTCTCTCAAAGTTGGTTCTCCCAGAGGGAAGAGGGGTTTCACAGCTCAGCATGGAATCGGAGATAAGCTAGTGGATGTTTACAGCCCCTTCTGATGAAGATAATAAATTAATCTAAATGTAGATGATGCCTGTCTAGTTTTATACAAGAATATCTATGTGAAGCCAGAAATGTATTCTCAACCCCCAGAAGCAGTCACGTTAACCTCATTCACACTTTTTGATCAGTAGTGCTCCTCCCTTTGTGTCGAAATGGATACTCCAAATTACCACACAACACAAATAGTACCGCAATTCCTAGTAAAGGCTTCCATTGAGGGCAAATGGTTATTGCATCACCACTCATTTATACCCTCATACCAAAAGAGTCATAAAGGCCATAAAACAAAGGTCAGTTGAACACAGACATGCCTTGCCAATCATCAAGGAAGCAATATATCACAGCCACAGGTACCAAATAAAGCAACCAAGGCATACCAGAAACTAGAAAGCAACTTAAGACACTACAGGTTAAATATAAGGATACGGTAGTAAGACAGCACCCATTTCTTGTTGAAGCTCCGATGCAACCACAACATGATATAAGAAAGAGAACTACTCCAACGCCTACAAACAAGTATATGAACCTGAAATGTACAATATGAATAAAGTGAGGTAGCAATAGGAGAAGGAATAATGCAACGTAAAAATATATCAGGTGACAATTGCAGGTTAATAGCAGGAGAATCTCTCAGCAAGCAACGGTCCAAACAGTGAGCTCTTCGTCATTGCACATCAGATGAGAAAACAACACGTTTAGAATTTAAACAAAGAAAACCAAAAAAGAGTTGAAAGGTAAGATAACATACAAGTAGCTAATGAAAATTTCGTCCAGCAAGACAAATAAGCCAACAAATGAATAAAACAATCCAGGGCCACTTAATGTTATAGCTAACACTCTAGGTTCTACAAGTTACTAGACCAAGGCTGTTTCTACGGGAGTCATGGTTTGAAGCTCCAAACACCTTTTTATCATAGAAAAACTTATTTTCAAGAATGATCACCAAGGATTTTCCTACCACACTCTTTGGAAAGGACTACTTAGTGAACCACAAATCCAAATATCTTTCAGTTCTTTTGTGCAGGATTATATCCAATCTCATAGTATGCAGAAAGTAAGTTGCAATCCTAGTCCAATTAAACAAAAGAGAATCACAGATATGAATCAGAGCCTAAGCACATGCCATAAGTCAGATCTGACAACTATCAGACATCATAGCCAACTTCAAACAAGACCACCCAAAAAAAAAGGAAAAAAGGAAAGCAAGAAAGAAAATACAGAAAGAAAGTAAGTGATAATTAAGTCCTCATGCCTTGAATGCAAGGTTGAGTATCATTTTCCATTCATGCACAAGGAATGATGCCTATTAATTAATGTCACATGGACTCGGGTATGGGGTGTCGAACATCGGTATGGATCCTAGTGTCCCACTTGTCAAAACTCTTACTCTAGGACACAGGGACACTGTCCAAAACTTGGAGACATATAAGGACTCTTCATTTTCCATGTGGAAGTTGCAATTTCAAATAAAATTTCTGGATATTCCATTCATTAAAAGGTCGTCCACTAATCAAACCGTTAACACTAAAGAACCATTGAATAATAAGGAACAAAAAAGGAAACAAACCATGTATTCCTAACTTTGTTTCCCCATTCCCATCAGCTTTAGAGTTTGACTTTATTCCCCCGTCCTATCCACAAAGTGTTAGGTCCGATCCAGGAACAGCAGGCAAAAAGGAGAGTCCAGGTATCACAGCAATTAATCAGTCCCCAATAAGTTATATACTCGCCTGAATAACCTTGTCTGGTTCTTAGGTTGTAGTCCATGCTTGACAAAATTTAGTAACTCTAATAGACACTCCAACAACTCCAATGCCACTCCTTCTCATAGATAAAGGGCCTTTCCTATTCAGAATCCGACTGAGAGAACCCCAACTATAATTCATTTATCATTTCACGTTACACTTGCATCCTTGAAGGACTTAGGTTATTGGACTATCCATGTTCCCCTTCACTTCATACAATTGAATGCCCCTTCATGGGCTACAAGCCATTGTATGCGAAAGATAAATCCATGTGACAGATGGCAGCCAAAAGTGCTTGAAAAATAAAATAAATTGAGGTTACCAACACAGCTACATCAAGCAAGGAGCTAGAAGCAGGCTATGCTTTAACATCGAATCCAGGATCATGAGAACAAGGTTCAAACTATGCTAGGATCTAAAGGACGCTTAAATAATGAGGAAAAAGGGGCTAAATCTTTGCATCATTTTTGGGATCTCAAGAAAAATGTCCCAGATTTAGTCAAGTGACGACCATGTGCTCCTGCCGACCCCTCAAAATCATCAACAATATTTCTTGTCCATCCTAGATAGTCTTGAAAGTGTCGTGTCCCACCAGAATGCCTGTTTCTGAGGCATATTACGAATCACCGTTCAGAATCCACAAGATATTAAAGAACAAAGCCCTTATATTCCTTGAACTTGTTTACACGTTCTAAACCTTTCAGGTCTACTAAACCGAAGGCTACTATGCTATTTTACACAGTTTTTAGGACTTCTGGAAAGACAACTTATAAATTGTCAAACGATGAAAATATGCTTGTCCATCCCATTCAAAATGTTCTCAGATATTGCAGAACCATCTTAACTGCTTAAAGTGAACCAAATAATATCACAATACCTGTTTTGGACAGCGTAATGACAGCCTCTTACGACTTCAAAATGAAGGCTTATACAGAGTTTTGAAAGTTTTTTGAGGAAAAAACACAGTAAAAGTCAAATGGCGACCGTTTTCTCCTACCAAACCCTAAAGATGTTCTAGGGCGATATGTAAGGATTTAGAGTGCATTGCACACCACTACAAGACCCTATTTTTTGAGTGTTCTAAAGCCATCATCACAACATACAGCACAGTGACTGTGAAGCCATTGTACTCATTAAATTGTCTAAAGGTATATTTCAAACATCCTAAGAGGTGTCAAAAGTCACATGGCTAGATCCTCAATCTTTGAGGCTCAGAAGAACGTTATTACTCAAATTATCAATTATTTTAAATATTTTAATAGAATTCTTCAAGAAGTAGTCAAATTTAGATTATGCATGTTTTAAGACACATTCAATTTTAGACAGTTATAAGGATATTGCACACTGCCATATGTGCTTTCTCGAACCACTTTTCAAAATCTGCATGATGGAATCAATGAGGCCACAATACTCAATTTAAATTATTTCAAAGCATATTCAAAACATCCCACCTAAGTGATTTCTCAGGTAGAGAGGCAAGTGGTGGAGCCAATATGTCAAAATCCCTAGAGAACCCACGGATAAAAACTATGGAACACATTTTTTCATGATCTCTAGAAAAGGATGTCGAGGAGTTCTCTAATGGTATCTTGTGCTCCCCACAAAACATCGTACCATATCTCATGTCCTAGAGGGAATTTCAATCCACCATAATGCCTATTTTTTAAGCTTTATGGAATCACGCTTCAAAATGTAGTCCAATGACTATGCCATTGAAGCCATTATTCACATCAAAATTGTTCACAGCGGGTTCAGCTCATTTTAGGAGATTTTAAAGGTAGAGTGCCATGCCTTCTAGGACCTCAAAGATAAAATTATACATGATTTTGGGCATTTTGGGAAAAGGACCAATAACATGTCGAACAGTGACCATGTGCGAAAAGGTTCTTCTAAATAATTTAGAGGGTATTTTATGCTACCATAGTGCCTATAGCCGACAAAAACGTAGTGTTCCAGAATCACACTGCAAATTGGATAAGATGACAGCCAAGAAGCCATTAGGCTCATTGAAACTGTTTGAGAGGGATAACCAAGCTGTTTTCAGATGCCTAAAAATAAAGGCCATTGTATATGTTTTTGGGATTTTAGGGAAAATGTCCGAGAAGTTATCAAATGGTGAGTATGACAATTCAAAATAGTTTAGTATATTTTGTGACCGTTCCATAATATTTAGAGTATATTCTATACCGCCATAACAACTATTTTTGGGCATATCAGAATTAGTTTATAATCCACAAGATAGCATCAATGAAGCAAGTATGTTCAATGAAATTAATTAAAGGAATGCTTAGAATGTCCTTGAGGTTTCGTAGGTGCATGGCAAAACCTCAAAAGATCCTAACTGAAGGTTATGATTCACAGTTTTTGCTATTATTTTGAAAAAAGCTGAACAGTTGTCAAATCATTACTACATGCACCCATTGGCCTCCAAAATACTCCAAGGTGCTCCAGTCCATTTTGGATAGTTTAAAGGATATTTGAATCCTACCACAAAGCCCATTTTAATGAACCCTAGAATCACATCTCAAAATATATAAGGTGGTGTCAATAAAGCCCTGAGAGTGATTAAAATCTTCTAGAAGTTTAGAATAGCGTAAACGGTTTCTAAGTAGAGTGCTCAGAGCCTCTCAAGAGCCCCTCAAAAGCGTCACAATATTTTCAGGATTTTTGGAAAAACATCCAAGAAGTCTTCAAATGGCGACAATATGCTCCTGCCAATCTCTTCAACTGTTTTGGTCTATTTTAGGACCATTATAACTAGTTCAACATGCCTTGTATATGAAATTAATGCCATTCTATAGGCTTTTTAGAATCACATTTCAAAATCTCCAAGGTGTTACAAATGAAGCCATCACAGTCATTAAAACATCCAAGTGGGGAAGCCCCTAAAATGTAGGCATACTTGGAATTCTGAACACAGGAAACATGACCGAGCAGTTTTGAAATAGGGACTGTGTGCTTCTCTTCTCTCCTAAAATTGTTCTAGGTGGTTGCTGGCCTCTATGGATGGTTCGGACTACAAACAAATGTAATACATGAACATAGATATACTCCTAACTAATGCCCATCTCATGCTTCAAAATCATCAAGATAGATTGAATGAAGTTACAACTTACAGCACATTGACATTGTGTAGGGGGACATTCAAAGCATCATAAAATGTCTTTTTTTTGTGGTAGAGTGGTTAGCACCTCCCACAAGTTTCAAGGAATTGTCAATGGTGACTTATTGTGCTCCCTTTAACCTCACACAATGTTCTAGGATCTTATAAGACCACTGATGAAAAAATTGAGGGTGTATTTTGTACCACAATAATACTTTTTTTCGCATTTCAGAACCATGCTTTAAAATCAATAGAAGAGTTCCAAAGCGGACATTGCACACATTGAAATCATTTAAAGGATCTTTAGAACATTCTAAAAGGTTTCCTTGGTCGTATGGTGGGAGCCTCTTAAGATCCCAAAACAGATGGTTGTTAAACATGGTTTTCAGAGGTTTTTTTTTCTCCGAAAAACATCACCCGCATTTGTCAGTTGATGACCACATGCTCTTTTTTGGCCTTCAAAACATATTTAAGATACTTTATACCATTCTAAACAATTTATACTGTATTGTATAAGAATTGCTTTAAATATATGAGGGGGTGCCAATGAAGCCATTAAGTCATTTTCCGAATTTTGCAGATAATAAGGTTTCGAAGGTAGAGAGGCAAGAGCCCCTCAGGCTTGCTTTTAAGAGGTGCAGGGTCCACTGAGGCACAAAGAATCCCCAAAGATGAAAAGCAAAGAACTAAGCAAAACCCACAAATAAACACTTAAAAATTGACATTCCCTATATGCTAAAAATAATTGTTGCGACACTTCAACAATCGATATTCTACACTTTTTATATTGAAATTTTCTGGTATATAATTGTTATAACCTATTTCAGCACAACAATTGAACATCAAAAAAATAAATAAATAGCACTTCGACAAAATCATCTTCTTGTTGAGTTTCACGCTCACCTATCAAGTCTCCTACATGCTAAAAATTATAGTTTAAATCAATTGGAATACTCAATTTGAGCTTAATTGGGAGAAATTTCACGTAATTCCTTAAGGATGTTTATTTATTTATTTTCTTTTTTATGCGGGAATCGGCATCTAGACTCACAGAATTGTCTATAGAGGTAAGACTACCTACATTTGGATCTCCCCAGACCTCATGAAAGTAGGACCTATAATAGGAGTTGTGGTTATTGACTCCTTGTAACACAGAGACCATCAATTGGCAGCCATAAGTTTGTATCTTTGCACCTCATTCTATATAAGGATAATTATCCAAAACATTGCTAATTTCTCATCAACAATGACTTTGGAGAACACTGGTGCTCAATATACTATAGTGATCAATCTAGAAGCAGTTGTGAACTCATTTTACTTAGATTTTGGACGTATTTCGATAGAGGGTTTATGTCAATGAATTGGTTAAATGCAATGAATTAGATACTGCAAGAGTTTCAGGCTTAAGACAAAAACTCTTTACTAGAAGATCCATAAGAAGATCCCCCTCCTCCATGCAAACACTGAACAAAGACATCCATATCGTGTTCACTGGGTGGCAAATGATGATAAAATGGATGTAATGCCATGAGAAGATACTCCGTCTCAGCAAAGAATTAGACCTCTAAAGGCCTCATAGCGCACATCGTCAGCTACGAATGACATTTCCCCCGTAGCTTCAGCTCCTAGAAGGGCTCCAACATTGATAATAATCAATTTGATGGAGCCTATTGGCTTTCTGTTTATGGATACAACACCTATTTTGAGCAGAACAGAACAAGATCTTAGGATGTGATATATGGACGTGTTGTACTACCCCTTGGATGGTTCTCACATTCTATCACCCCATATGCAAAATCACATGTTGCCATGTCGTGGAACAAAATGTTCACTGTGATGGTATTGGCTGTTCTTGGTCTCTTCTAGAGAAATGTCTGAAAGGTTGGATCTGAGGCAGGGACCCCCCGCCCCCAAATGGATGATGAAACATCTGGGATGGCTAAAACTTGGTTTAAAAATGGTTCACAATCTACTCTGAATATGATGATATATTGCATTTCAAGATACATAGTTTACCTTTGGTTACCATGAGCAAATAAAAGCAAAAGACTATGACACTGAGACCTACACAATAAAGGATCTTGTGACAAGCTACAACTTGGAAGTTTTTACAGATGAACTCCATGGTATACAGCATGGAAAAGTAGTACAGAAACTATGACCAACACCTCTCAGTTAATCATAAGTTGAACAAAGAAACAACACTTGTCAGTCCCAGTAAAGTTGTCAAAAATTGGAATTCAGGAAAAATAAGGGAGTAATATTTGCTCCTCTGTTATTTGTTAGTTTATTTTGAAAAATGGTAAATCCTGGGTAATTGCAATATTACATGGTGTTTTAGCCTATTAGATTCTTGGTTAAGTATATACGTATATTTTGGTTTAATCAAAGGTATCCACCACTGATCGCAGTGACTAATCCCCTCGCCCCGCGAGATTCACTTAAGGGTAAAGGGCTGACCAAGAATTACTTTCCATTTCCAAAGGTCAAGGATCGAATCCCTGACCAATTAGTTAAGGGACGAAATGAGTTACTACTACGCCACAACCTCTTGGTTCAAGTATATACGTATATAATTCCCAGGCAACAAGTGCATTAGTTACTACGTTGACAAGTATTTTGGAACACTCTAAGTGAAAATTTTGACAACTTTATTAAGACAGAGGGAATAGTAAACAATTTCATGAACTACTCACAGTAAGGATAGGGAGGGGTACAGTAATTCATATGCCAAGTAATCAGTCAGCATTTTCACTTCTGGACTTTTGATTAGAATCACAAAATTAGCGCTGACTTTGAAAGAATGTAAGAACCATACAGACAACATATGAAGGCACTCTTGCACAAAAAAGTTGCATATACAATCAGCATTTGAACAACATGATGGCAGCAAACCAAAGTGACCTAATCAGACTGGCAAACAAAGATGGGAGTTTCAAAAATATGAATTTTGTAAATTTACAGCAGGAATGAAACATTCAAATCTTACAAAGTTCCATTAACATCTGAAAGCCACAGGGAAATTACATCTCCCATAAAGCACAAAAAGGTTCAGTAGCAGCAAAGTTAACAAGCAAACAAGCAAATATATGTCACATCCTTCTCAAAACAGTCCCCTGAATACTAAATCAATATCATAGTAAGGACAACACTAAAAGAATACATCCATGCTTCAAATGTCATATATATCACAGCCTACTACAAACTGCCTCAACTACTTAAGTAACAAAGACTTTAAACAGATAATGCAAATAATGAGAGAAGTATCATACCAAGCTTTAGGAAGATGATCCCAAATGTTGTTGGAGAGTGGTACAGACAAAAGCAAGGGTCGGCCCAGCTGAATCAAAGTCTCTTCAGCGCTCACCGGCGCTATCGGAGAATCTGATGACCCTTTCTTGTACATCACGAACAAGTAAATCCCATAACCCACTATCGCTAACCCCGCCAGCGTCATCAGAAAATTCAGTAGCTTCAATAGACATTCCCAAAACCCCCGGCAAGCCATCTCCTAAACCTCAATTGGACCCTTATCAGTACAATCCACCAGAAAGCCTACCCAATTGCTTATACCCTGTAATTTCCGTTCCCAAAAACAACAACAAAGCACAAAACGATCACTAGATGATTACCGAAAAAGTCCTAAAACGCAAATTACACCAACAATGACTGTAGCTTTCCATAATTTTGCATCAAATCTATAAATTGATAACAAACTATGTAACATACATCTAGAATTTAGGGTTCAACAAATCGAACCATCACTAGAGACAAACAAATTGGGGCTAATTTTGCAGGAGAATCAGAATTCAGCTAAATCGAGGAAGGAGAAACAAGCTAGATGAACTAAGTTGGGAGAATTTCGAGACAAACACTAGATCATCAAGGTTGGATGGGTCGTACTCTCGAGGGAGAAGAATCCGGATAGACAGAAATTCAGGGGGAAAAGGGGGGAAAAAAACCAACCTAGAACTTGAAGAATCGGGTGTATTACGCTGAATCGGCGACGTCAGAAAGCTTCCAATTTGGAGCAACACGGTGTGTGTGTGTGTGTGAGTGAGAGAGAGAGAGAGAGAGAGAGAGAGCTGAGGAAGGAGGAAATGGTCGATGAAGTTCCTTTTGCAGTGGCCAGCTGGCGATAGCCTTTGGACATGCTCCCAGTTGCTCCACCATTGTTTTTTCGAGATTACAGTTTGGCCTTTATTGATTCATAATGATTAGAGTTGGACAAAAATAATCCTACTGAGATTAATATAAGATTAAATCGATCTCAATATAAATTTTTAATTCGTTTAATTAAAGGGATAAATGCGTGTTAGGACTTTCGATGCAATAAAAAAGTATTTATTTAACTCCTTTAATTAAATGAATCAAACAAGTCAACTTATTTTTTCATTTGTCATTTATCCGTTTACCGTTTTATTAAATAATTAAGAATAAAAAATTTAAAAAACGTAAATTGTAATAAGTTGGAGAGTTTTAGAGAGTAATTGTTTAATGTAATATGTAAACTTAATTTTTAACACTATGTCGTTACGTATTAGTTGAAAATGTTGAATGTGTAAATGGATAATTAGGCAACTGAACTCATCATGTTTATCTTAAACGGATTAAGCAGGTCAACTCATTTAAAAATTAAATGGGTACAGGTCAAGGTTTTCCAACCCGTTGAATAAACAGGTTAAGTTCATGTTGAGGAACTCTCAATCTATTTAAATTCAATACGAACACGAACCCGATCCGATCTGACCTATTACCCAACTTTAATAATGATCAACAAGAGGGGATGCGGTACTGTTGGAAAAGCAATCAAATGACATGCTTAGGAGTTGCAATGTTTGTCCTCTGGGGAAAATTACAAGAGGATTTATCTTCAACTGGGTGCAACACATTCTTTTTTTTTTTACAACAAATTAGTGCTACTTTTGGAGGAAAAGTTCGGTGGGTGAAAAAAAAAGGGGAGTTGAATTACCTTACGTGAGAATTGGAGAGTTTGGAGCCAGTTTAGTTGTGCATTTCTTCACTTGGGCATTGCTCTCTTTCTCTCTCTCTGCATGAACTCCCTGGGTTAGGTCGTTCATTTGTTCCTCTCTCTACTTATCTTAGCTGCTCCTCCTCCTCTTTCTTTTTCCGCCTCTGTACTGGGCTAGTCAGAAGGTAGAATTTGAGTGCTTTTATTGCAGATCTGGTATTAGACATAAGAACAATTGGGTAAGATAAGCTCCTTTGTTGTTCTAGCTATGGATGAATAGGCGGAGGCAGACGCAGAGTTGCATGTGTCTGTTGCAATTGATTGTGACCAGGGAAGCTAACACAACCTACAAGCATATGGGTGTTGTAGTCTAGATAAAATATCATCCTCATGGACCAACGCAATCTATTAAGCCTTGTCCAACCAAAAATGCTCAGTGAACAAATTTTCAATGGGTTGTTAGAACTATGCTAATTAGCTATTCGGGAATTCAATCAAAGTAAAGCATCTAGGGATTTGTATTGCCTAATTAAAGACTTAAATCTTTGGATTCAACACGTGCTCTTTTCTAATTTAGATGGTTCAAAGGAATTGCAATCTACTTAACTTAATCTTTTCTTTCAAAATAAACTAAATTGTCTTACTAATCTGATTATCATTCTTTCAAATGTCCTCATTTCGGTCTATATTGTATATTTTTATTGCTAAAAGTCTCTTCTCAATTTGCAATTCTCTTTCAAGTATTACTAAGTCAAGTCCTCTCTTGTTAGCCTAATAGTGAATTTCTTCTTTCGGTACTTCACTCAACTATCTAATGTGTGCAAGCAAATATGGTCAAATTTACTTACATCAATGTAATTGCAAGATAAAATAAAACTATTTCAAGATAGATTAAGCACAAGAAATAGAGATTAAAAATTCAACATCAATACTTTGAAACCAATCCTTAGACTGAATTAAACTACTTACTCATGATTAAACTAAACGGTATCCAAATCAAATAAACTAAAGTTCAAGATGAGAGAAGATAAAGTTTAGCAGCAATGGAGATTCTTCAATGATCTTTCATCTTTCAAGGATCCAATTGCCAAAACATTCTTTCAAATCTTCTTTGCCTCAAGAAAAACTTGAAAAATCTTAAACTAATGAGAAAGATGAGATTTAGGGTGCGTATTTTCCTGCTGCTCACAGCTGAAAATGCCCTCAAATAGACGAACTCAAGCTTTCTCAGCCATTCAATCGAGAGAAAACGAAGATGCTCGCACTTACCAGCACCCGATGGACCGTGGTGACCACCATGGTCTGATCATGGTCATCTCTATCCATAAGGTCGTCTTTCTTTCTTTACTCCACGAGCATATAGGAAGGGGGTAACATTGTGATGACCCAAAAATGCGTCTAAGTGAGGGTCAATGGCTAGTCAAAAGGGTCGAAAACTTGCAAAATGCACCAAGGAAGCATACCCGAGTGTAAAATAGAGAAAAAGACGCAAATCATATGCTTAAACACACAATCCCCCAGGAAACGCTATCAAATGATCTTAAAATGTACATTTTCGCACTTATTAGAAGTTGAGGGCAGAAGGAAGGGGAACATATGAGATGGGTATATAACAACAACATCGTGGGTAAATAATATATATGTGGTATGGTCGTAGATGTTAAGGTAATGGTTTGTGGAATGAGGTAGTTGTCATTCATATTGGTGTTTGAATATTTATTGTTAGGGTATCTACGTATGCCCCATCATGTTCTTGATTGCTTACCATATTGTTAGGGCATTTACATATACCACAATGTTCTTGATTGTTTACTAGAGTAATGACATTGTGGTTGTTGTGTAATGAAAATTGTAGGGAAACCTAGTAAGCATAGCATATCATAATAGTAAAAGGGGAGGCATTCATAGAGACAGTTGTAGTACCATAGCAAAGTATACAGAGTTATGTATGACAATGGTATTGTTACTAGAAAACTAATAGGGTAGGCGATTGTATCCTGATAATATAAGCAGTTGTTAAATAGGTTGGTGTTGTTATGGCTGGCAAATCATATTTGTGGGAGGCTAAAGAAAGGGAACTTGCAAACCTGATTTACGTTCAGTGTGTACCATGGTATACATTATTTATAAATCAGGTAAACCGAAGCCTATAGTGTTGGGCACTTATTAAGCAACTTATATTAGTAAATGAGGCATGGTTATTTGAGCTGACAAAGTAGTTGTATCATTTGACATGCAAGTCAAATGCAACGATATTACGGACATTGATGCGACATAGTAATCCAAAAAGGCATTGAAGGAAGTGACTGTTAGAACATAGACTTAAAATGGATGTAGATAGTGCTGGTGTAGGAGATGTGGGGGGGTGGAAGAGAACTTGTTGTGCATGTGTTATGAGGGGTGTTGGAGAATGGCGGAGATGGAAAGGCAATGTACGATGAAGGGTTAAGGAAATGTATGCTGTTGAAAGAGAGAACAGGGGCAGATAATTTGGGAAGAATGGTAAAGGACGGTGTTGGTGGTGATTTGGTAGAGTTCAAACTGTGATATAGTTTAAAGTACGATAGGCAATTATTAATGCCAATGGAGGGAGATATGAATGTGACAATGATGTTCAAGGAAGACGTTAAACATGGCTATTTGCACGTTAGTGTGAATGAGGGTTCGAGCAGGTGCATACGAAAGTGTCTTGCAGAATGCGAAGGATGGACACACAGTTCTAATGATGGCTTACTGTGTGGCACAAATGGTAAAGGTAGAGATGTTGTTGCCGAAGAGGGTAGGAAGGGGGATGTAAAACAAGGAGCAGTGAAACGTTGGTTCAATTAAAAAGTTTTACATGATGAAATGGATTAGTTGTCTAATGTTATAAAAATGATTGACTTTTGTGGTGTTGTGCTTCAAATTGCAGATTGATGGTAAGTGAAAGGGCTAGAAGTACAAATAAGCAACCTGTGTCAAAGTTAAGACTAGTAGCAGAAAGCATTGTATTGTCATATGACGATGAGATATTTGTGGCGTTAGATGATGAGTCTGATGGGGAGGTTAATGAAAGTGACAACTTTTGGCCACGGTCTGGTCTTCAAGCACAAAATTACCACCACAAACTGAGTATCTAGAAGGAATTAATTAAAGGAGAGGGACAAATTTTTCAGTCGGAAAAAGCATTTCGTCAAATGATCTACAAGTATACAATTGCGAATCAGTTTACCTATCAGCTTGAGAGGAACTCCAAGCAAAGAATTATGGTAAAGTGTAATACAACTGACTATCCATTCTACATATGTGTTAAGAGGCGGGAAGAACACGTGGGTGATGTCTTCGAATGATTCTAGAGGCTAACATAAACACAATGTGGGGGAGTAGTGTCACATAGGTGTATGGGGAATACAACGTGTTAGAGCCAAACTTCTTGCGCGCTTCATTGAGGGTAAAGTGTGGTTATGTCTCGATTAGTTACAATATAACCAACATGTTAGGTTGATGTGGAACTCACACTTTGCAAGGGCACCTTAGTTGTTTACCCATCCTCAGTGTCCCTATGTACCCTAATAAATAGTGAATGAAATGTGGTATACGAACAGTTTATCCTTCAGTACGTGGACAGCGTGTGTAGGATTGCATGGAGGTGGGTACCACTTTTGGCTAATCATGTACAGGCAGGCAAACTATGTAAGTGAATATTTGAAGATAGGCAAATAAGTGTAGAGGGGGTAGTAATTTTATGTGGTATGTAATTGGTTTCAGTCACGTTCATTGTTAACCTAACCCCAGTGACATGTTTACCATGATAAACTAAGAGTAACAATTGGTATGTGCATTGTTTGCTTGGTAGCACATGAAAGTGTGTTGTTGTGCATGTTGTGTGGGTACCACTGGTGGCGGATGATATGAGGCAGGTAAATTGTGTGATGAACATCGCTATTTATCGTATTTTATAAAATCATGTACCATGATTATCTGTAATAATTGAGTAGTAGGCCTGAAATCCCGAATAACAATGGAGAATATATTGTACTTGTCAAAAGTAATGTCATGAAGGGTGTAATTGGTTGTGGAATCAAATATTATGACATTTATACTGAAGTTGAAACCATTTCATCGATACGTAATATATACATGTCTCTTAGTAGTGCGATAGTATCTCAATTGAATTGATGAGTGGACCACCCGGTCATCATTTGTTATTGCAAATTGTAAGATTCACCTTTTGATTGGCTATTGCAAATAGCCAGTTAACTATATGGGAATGAAATGTATTGTAGTTAATGTTAACCAAAAACAATGAAACTGCTCTACAAATTTTCAAATCTATGATAAATTTTACAAAGGTAATGACCCAACCTTACACTAGACTAGAGACAAGAACAACCTAACTCATATTAGAAGTGAGAATAACCTAATTCAACACTAATGATGAAAAAATAAAGAACTAACTCTCATAGAATCAAGATAAAATTTATTGAGACTAAACAAAAATGCTAGCAAATAACTTATAGTTGAATAAAATTTCAAGAAGAACGAAACATTGGGACTTACCATTGACAACTATGGTTGATGGCAGCCTCTTATTGAAGTAGGCAGAGGTTAGAGTTTTCGTGGGGAGGCTAGGGTTTTTGGAGAGAGGAGAGAAGATTGCCTTGATTATAAGTATTCTTGTTATGTGTCAAGAAATAAAATTAATCATTATTTCGTATAACAGCAATAGCAAAGTTATAATTTAAATCAGATTTTTATCAAATGTTTATATATTTCAAATTAATATGGCCATTGAACCTTTTTTTTAAAATTTCAAAAGATATATTATAGTTGTTGTAGTTATGATATACTCTATAAAAGGTTTCAACTTCAAGTTTTCTAAAATTTTCTTAAATGTGTGTGTTTTGGAATCGACCTTGACATTTGTGGGTAAAGATATTTACAAAGGTACGATTGTCTACATTTGAATCTTCCCAAATACTATGAAAGCAGGGACAACACTGGGAGGAGGAGTTGTTGTTGTTGCAATTATGATATCATATAATCAGTTGTACGTAAGTACTTTTATAATTGGATTCTGGCTTACAAAAAGTAGTATACAACACATTAAAATATACTATCACACACCTAGATTTGCTCACTAAAAATATTATACATCTCACTAAATATTTTCAGTGAGTTGTGTTACATTTTTAGTGAGCAATGATTGTCACCAACGTACACAATAAGATATCATTATATATTATTGGTTGTCTGGTATCAGTGTTGCTTACTAATATATATGTTACATATTGTTCTAAGTCATACAATTATCGTACCCTACTATAAATGGAGTACTTTGCTCATTATGATATTTGGTAATGCATGCTTACTACTATACATACTAGTACTCACTAATGAAAATTATTATGCTCACTAATACATACACAATGCTCACTAATACATACTGTATGTATTGCTCATTAACTCAAAGAATCGTCCTAATCTTGAGTGCAATGGGGTACCATGCACCTAGAATATGCTCACTAACATATTTAGTAATGCTTCATAATATATATAGTAATGCTCGCTGTGATATTTATTCACACTTACTATTTTATAAAGGAGTTATAGGGGAGACGATCTTACCACTAAAATTTTAAACATATATATATGTATATGTGTGTGTGTATATATATATATATATATCTTTTGCAAGATTCAAGAGGTTAGAATACATTAGTTTTCATATATCTTATATAGGAATTGACTAATCTTTTATATAAAAACTCCTTTTTGTACTCCTTCTAGATAACAAAAAAAGGTTTTTATTTATGGGAGGGGTTGCAGTCAAAGAAAATTAATGGAAAAAAAGAGGTCTGAAAAATCTATTTGCCAAATACCTTCATATTATTGTTGTTTCGCCTTCTGTGTGGGATTCACAGAACTTGCCCCAAAAAAAAGCTAATCTCATCTAACAGATATTGGTATACCCATAGTTATGTGATGTCATTTAGTCCAAAGTTTTTAGCCTATTATTATTACAATCTTAGACTAACATACGTACTTATGTCATGTTCCTTATATCTTTTATGTGCATGTTACCATATCCGTAATAAGTGTGTGCATTTTATGTACGTAAGTTTTCTCTTTCCAACGCATTTTGTTGAGTAAATCAATATGCTAAAGTCTTAACCTAAGGAAAACTCTAACGAAAATCTTAAGATGTGCCGCAAAACTTTTCAAGTTATATTTACTTTTGAAATTATATGGGTCTCTTGGAATCGGCATCTCTGAGGACAAAAATGTTTAAATAGGTAAGACTATCTACATCTGGATATCTCTAAATCCAGCGAAAGCAGGACCTATACTAAGAATTGTTGTTGTCGTTTGAATCTCTCGTTAGTGACTAAAAAAAATGTTATAACCTGTACATATTGATATCAATTTATTTCCCTCTGGACAATAAACAAAGTCACTTTATTTTATCTTTTAGAGTTAAATGAAACATAGCAACATCTATAAAGATCACTTATTTTCTAAGAAACAACAACATTTCAAACCACCATGTTAGGGTTAGGGACTGATATACAATGTCATTTGCATTTATGGCCAAAGCCAACACTCTCAGGCTTAAACTTAGTGTTGAAAGGATGTTGATTAAAGACCCATCCTATGCACTCATCTGATGTAGTCATGAGTGCAGCACAACAACTATGCTTTAGAAATCTGTAGTTCCCAGATTCAAATACTTCCCTTATGGCAGCATAGCATTTTGTTTTTATCATTTCATACTTGTGTTTGCAGTGTTCATTATCATTTTTCAACACGTAACTTGCTCCTTCTTTCTCTATTGAATTTGCCAGAGAAGATGGTGCAAGATAGCAATTGATGTAAATTGCTATTACTATTGTTATTGTTGTCTTCCCAACAAGAGTTGCCATGTTAATTAAGGGTTGTTTCTTAGGAGAAATGGGGTTTTTTAAAATCTTTTTCAATGTTGAGGGATGAGGTTTGATGGGGACTTGTGGGTTTTATATATGTATTTTGCAATCTGATTTTTATTGTCTAAATCTGCACATGATCTTAAGATCTATCTTGAAATTTCACTTATCTTGTGAGATTATGTAGTTAAAAAATCTAAAATGTTGCATGTGTAAAGGTATTGACGACAACAACAACAACAACTCCCAGTGTGGATCCCGCATTCACGGGGTCTGGGGAGATCCAGCTGTAGGCAACCTTACCCCTACCGGTATTTCTACCCATAGAGAGGTTGATTCCTAAAGACCCACAAAACAATTTTTCTTTTGAAAAAGGTTTAAAGAGAAAACGAAAGCAAACCAAAACCAGGGAGGGGAAATAAGTCGAAGAGCAAAATAAACAAGGATTAGAGACATACCCCAATCCGCCAGGGGTACTAGATGCCATCACATCCCAGGGCAAGCAAGACCTGCAAACAAGCACACCAAAA
>NCQV01118010.1:0-18894 GCA_002740545.1 Lophocereus schottii
CTTGGAGCCTGACGTGCATCAAATATGAAGCTATCTTAAGTAATCGGTGGTGGCTAACTTTCGCTCAACCGTTATGGTTACGCCCTCTGCGCTCTCCCAGCTCTAGACAAGACCATCATCACTAGCCCCTCCGCCCCCACTTACACCGATAATGTGTGGATGAGTTTCAGGGGAAGGTTTCTCTTGGTAAGGCTTCTGATGATGAGGAGGCCCCAAGAGGTGGAATAGCTAGGAGGTGAGCACCTTTAAGACTAGGGCTGACCCATCTGACATTGGTACTTCCAAGGCAGCTGACTTTGCTGTACTTTAGGGGCAGCTGACTTTGCTGCAGCCGGCCCTTCCATGTTTCAAACCATCCTAGACTACCTTGATCAGCTTCGTGTAGAGAACCAAGAGATCCTCTACACCCAAAGAAGCATGTCGCACCTGGTTCACCATGCTTATGAGTAGCAGTAGTGGCCCTATCCCCCTAATTGGAGGCCCCCAGGGCCTGCCGGTCCCTATTGATGGATTGTAAGTCTTCCCCTCTTCCCTTTGCTCTACTTGTATACACTTTTTATTGGGGTCGATGAATGACTTAAGGATGGTGGGTGAGCTAGCCTTTAGCTCATTATTTGTGGTGATTTTGAATGGTACTTGAGTAGCCCTAACATCTTACTTGGCTATGGTGATATTGGTGATAAGAATTAGTAATGGAGGCTACATGTATAGCCTTATACATATCCTTTGCATACCCTTCGTGACATTGAGTTATGATAGCACTTAGACCATATTATTAGTCCACATTAGAATAGTTTCACTTTTATATCTCACATGCATATACTTTTAGGGTAGTTCACATAAGTTAGGTGTTGCATCATTGTATTGTATAAACCCCTTTTTATCTTTATATGATGGCGAGCCAAGGGAGGTGATTTCGAGTTGAAATCATTAAGCAGATGAGGTAACCTTCTTCCCTTTACTCTATCTCTTTTCTTATTGTTTGCCATGATTAGGTAATCATTAGTGCTTTGTAGTTTTATTTTCATTTTTAGTTTTAAAAAAAGAGAAAAATGAAAAAAAAGAAGTAGAAACATACTGGGATATGGTTATGAAAACCCCTCTGATGATGACATTCCAAGGGTGATGACTTGAATTGATAGCATTGGCAACTCATGATAAATGTGATTCAATTAACTCTTTTGAAATAGATTGCGTAAACAGTTTGATCGCTTGGCTATGTGTTTGTGTATTTGCCCCTAAAAATTATTATGATATGGATTAATTGAGCTTTGATAGTTCGCCAACCACTTAAGCTAGTATCTAGATTGTTGTAGAATAACTTATAAGACTTTTGTGCCCATAAAGACTATTTATTCTACATAGTCTAAAACCTCCTTTCATAGGTGTTCAATGCTCTTGTCTGTGCATCTCCAGAACTTGGCTTATCTCTCTTCACAATCACGTTTGGCATGTGCATGGTGTTGATATGATTAAGGCATCTGATTGATTTGTAAATCACATGAGCCAAAAAGCCTCCATGGGACATTATAATCTATTTGCTTACTCTTTTGAGCTTTTCCTGTCATTTGGTTTACCAATGTCTACTTAATCCTTAGTCTAAAATTTATAATCTTACCCTAAGCCAAATTAATAGAGTAATGTTATGAGCTATGTTAGTTGGGGTTTATGCCTATTGGTGCATCTCTGTGGATTGTCATGATTATTGTTCACTTTTCAGGGTTGGGAGTTGAAAACATCACTCAACCTTTGGCATCATTTCTTAGCCTATCGAGTGAGAAAAGGAAACCAAAAAAAAAAAGAAAAGAAGAACAAAAAAAGAAAAAGGGAGAAAGAGCATATGAACAAAATGTTTGGTATGTGGAGTTCCCAATAAATTATTTCAGCCACTTTCGTGATACTTCTATGGAAATTAGGGTGCTTACCCCAACAAGGGTGGCGAGAGATGTGTTTATAATTTAAGTTAGGGTTAAGATAGTACAAGTACAAGCCTCCTAACTACAAGGCCTAATATAAAACATATATACATATACAATATTATACCCCCTTAATCTGTATAAGGGGAATAATGGATAAATTGACCTTGAACTCATGAAACTTCTGTGATGATAAGCCCTTAATGAAGATATCGGTAACTTAAGATTGAGTGGGGATATATTTCACTTGGGGATGATGTTTCATGACAAGTTCACGAACAAAGTGATAGTCCACCTTGATATGCTTGCTATAGCTATGAAGAACAGGATTGGTAGCACGATAAGTGGCAAAAATGTTGTCACAGAAGAGTCAAATTAGAACCTAGCTATTAACGCATGCTAAAACGCTCACAGTAAGGGAATTTGTGTTCATAGAAGACAACATGCCAACTTAGGTAAATATGACCAGTACGAGGGTTTAAACACCTATAAGCTTTATAATGTGACACATACCCAACAAAGACACACTGTATTGAGCAAGGTTGAAGTTCATGCTTTTTATATAGAGTTAAGTTAGGAAAACTGAGACTCGAAAACCCTCATAAAACTATAATCAGGGGCGATTTTGAAAATAGGTTGAAAAAGGGCGAAAGACCATTAAGAAGTGGAGTCGGCAATCTACTAATGACATAAATAGTTGTTAAGACAGCATCATGCCAGAAATGATTAGGCATATTAGCATCCATAAGCATAGTTCGTGTCATTTCAACTATAGGACGATGTTTGCATTTAGCATTACCATTCTATTGTTGAATGAGAGGGGCAGACTTACGAAAATAAATACCATTTGCAACCAAGTGATTAAGAAAAGACCCGATGTCATATTCTTTGCCACCATCACATTGAAAATAAGTGATTTTGGTATTAAACAAATTTTCAACCAATTTTTGAAATTGAATAAAAGTGGAAAAAACATAAGATTTCTTGCACAAAGGATATAACCATGAATATATAAAGAAATCATCAAAAAACAAAATATAATAATTATAACCATTAGCGACGAGAGAGGAGATTGCCATAAGTCACTATGTATTAGAAAGAAGGGTCTATTTGAGCAATGTTCAACCTCTGTAAACAGTAGTCTAGTGGATTTGCCTAAACAACAAGAAACATAATCTGACGAAGAACAAGTAGTCTCAACAATAGACTTATTAAAGTGAATAAGATCTAGAACCCTAGAATTGGTATGACTTAAGCTACGATGCCAACCTTCATCAGGTTGATGAATGGTAAAGAGTGCTCGAGGAGGAATGTGATAAAGGTCTCCACTACTTCTGACTTGAAGAAGCAGCTTCCTCATTTTCTTGTCTTAAATTGAAACAGAAAAGCATAAAAAACAACCTAGCAATTGTTATTTTTACACAAATGAAGAGTGAAAATTAAATTATGCTTTAAGTGAGGCACCTGAAAAATAGAATTTAATTTTAAAGATTTGCCTATAGTATAAAGAAGACAATTGCTAACATTGGAAATTGAAAGCTTTGCACCGTTCACTACAACTATGCGTGTACCAGCATAAGGCGATTCTGAAAGAAAATTATCATCATCGAGAGTCATACGCACTGAAGCAACTAAATCTGGATACCACATGGTTTCTTAGCTATCACCAAGAGACAAAGCAGCAAGGGAAAGGGAGTCAAGGGTTTGACCTACAGTACTAGGGAAAACGAGGACATTGAAGGGCAAAATGACCAGATACAAAGCAAATTTGACATGTTATATTTACGGGGGTTGAACACAACAATCCAGACTGAGATGAGGAGCCTACAAAAACCACGTTAGTGGTTGTCGGAGAATGAGTGTCAAAATGTGAAGAAACCAAATGGCCTATGCACGTACTTGTAGGCACACACTGAGGCTGTGGTGTGGACAACTGACCACTACCGCAAGCACACGGGTAGTCGTAGTATAGATAAAAAGATTGCTCCTCAGGGACCAATATAATCTATCAAGCTTGTTCTATCAAAATATGCTAAGTAAAATTCTAATTCAAGGAGTTTCGGTTTAAGAACTTCTAATTCACTAATTTTAAATCAATTAAGAAAAAATGCCTAGGAATTCATTTAGTTAAGAAAGTTGATTGGATCAAAATGATAAGCATTTACTTTTCTCTAATCGGTTAGTCTCGAGGAAATGTAATCTCTCCAAAAATTTAGTCTCTTCTTTTGAAATCAACCAAATGTGCCTAAACTAAGCAAAAGTCATTCTTTCAAACTAATTTGTCTTAATCCAGGTTGAATATCTTCGATTACACTCTAGTCCTTCTTACATGCAAATCTCTCTTTCGAGACGATATTATGTCAGGTTTTATTAAGTAGTTTAACAATTAGATGTCACCTTTCAGTTTTTCCCTCAATTATTTCAAGTGTGCAAGCAAACTTTGGTCAAAAATTCACTCATAACATGATAACACTTGATAGAATGAAATCAAACTAATCATGAAATAAGCATAATTCTATAGATTAAAACATGACCCAACTGCACTTTTATAAACTATTACATCCCTAGATAAAATAAACTACTCACACATAATTAAAGATTAAACAACTAACCAACATTTTGGCGAAATCTGAGAGGAAGAGCTTGACTGAGATAGCCTTTTAATCAAGGACTTCAAACGGCCTCAAAATCAAACACACATGCTCAAGATTTCTCACTAAAACAATAATTAAACTAAGAATCTTAACTCAAAAGAATAAAATTTGAGAACGAATATGGACTATGCTATCTTAGGTCTTTCTCCATTACTGCTGAATGACGCCTTTTATAGAAAAGTTTGGATCATTTCAGCCACAGAGCTGAAGGAAGACGAACGACAGTAGTTTTATAGCTCACCACAGTTCGTGGCAGGTATCACGGTTTAACCGTGGTCTTGGCTAGAACCGATTTTCTAATCTTTTCTTGCTCCATGGCCGTAGCATCATATAGTTGTCCGTGGGAGAGGTCAAAATACATCAAATAAGGGTCAAATGCTGGGTAAAAAGGCCTAAAATCCTGCAAAACACATCAAACAACCATACCCAAGTACAAATAGAGAATAGGAGTATAGATTATGACTTAAAGCACATAATTCTCCTCAAACTGTGGCAAAACAGCCCTATAATGACGTTTACATTAAGCACTTATCAAACTCTTGCATGCTTAAACTGTTGCTTATCCTTAAGGATTATTAAAACCAAAAATATACACAACCTCTTTAGGATAGATATAGGTAACATTCCACGAGTAAAGCTGATCTAAAGGTAGCCCAAAATGATGCAAAAATCATTAGCAAAAATATTAGGGAATGAAATTTTCGAAAACCATTTGATAGACCATAATGTTAAACTTGAATCAATCCCCCCAAATCATCAAATATAGTCATTCAACATTTGAAACAAGTGAGGTTAGCAGGGCCAGTAGAATCTCATTCCTTAGACTCAAATCTACCATAAGTTTGACAAGACTCTGATATTCACGATCAATAAAATGCAGACACACTATACAATCATGAGGACTTTCATAGGGTTAAAATGGGGCTATGGACAAATGCAAGAGGGGAACAAATGTTTTGGAAATGAGGTAAGAGCTAAACAATTCCAATGCATCATACTAAATCCCTTGTTGACTGTTATAATTTATCAACAAAATACATCTCCAATTAAAGAGAAAAAGAGTTGAAAATCACAAGAATTTACAACTCCGACAAGGCTAATACTTTTTTCCATTTTTTTCGCTTTTCTCTTTTTTTTTTTCATTTTGTGTTGTTTTGTTTTTTTTTTTTTTTTTTTTTTTTGTGTTTCATTTTTTCAAATGAGTTAGCTAAGGGAAATTCATAATGAACTTTAAATTCCAACTCTTCTCCAAACTCTGTATAATTAGACAAGGCATTATCAAGATCTCACATCCTTTCATCAAATAACCAAAGCCCACTAAAAGAGAGCAATCCTCCTTACCAATGCCCTATTAATCTTGATACAAAAGACTAAAATGCCCCTGTAGTCCTAGCTTAAGGGTACGATAATCATTTGGCCTTAGGCTATAATAGGAGGTTCAAATCAAGAAAAATTGCTATAGGCTCAAAGGGGCTAGCAAGGGATATAATATACAAAAAGGTGGCTATTTGGCCATTGGGTTTAACAAATTAAAGAAAAAAATGCCTTAATCATATTGCCCAAATGTATATGCAAAATGTGATCTTGAATGAGAATCAAAACAAGTTCTAAAGAAATGATGTCAAGGAAGAGTCACATAGGAAAGAAATATGAGACTAATTTGTTTAATAGTCTCTAAAAGCTCAAAGTCTCACAGGATAGCTACTAAGGTCATAACTAGCTCATTAGTAAACACATGTCAAAATTCATGTAAAGATGCACAGGGTAATCAACTCGCACTCAATATGTGGGTAAAACATGGATCTCGTTTTTGCAAATTCATTGTCAAACATTTTATGTACAATTTGAGCGAATCAAAAGATCAAACTTAACTAAAAACGTTTGCTGAATCGAAAAAAAGATCATCATCGGAGGATTTTTTTTTTGGGCAGTTTTTGATCATAATTTTTTTCCTAGTACATGCATGCTTCTAATAATAATGCAAACGAAGATGCAAAGGGACTAATTAAAAAAAAACTAAAATGCAACCTAGGATGAAAAGAAAACTAAATGCACTTATTGAAATACCACTAAACAAAACTAAAACCTAAAACAAAAACTCTAAAAACTATCACAAATAACATATACAAAGTACAAGCACACTAAACCAAATTAGGCATTAGAAGCCAAATATAATGACTAACTCCCCCATGCTTGAACCACACATTGCCCTCAATGTGGACACATAATAGAAAAAGGGAAGGGAAGTAGCATAAAGCAATCAGAAAGGAGGTGGTGAAGGAGGATGACATGGTTTGCCATAAGAGATATGCCAATCCCACCAGGCCTTTAGACATGCCCTATAGTCCTAGAAATATTGAGTATGGGTAGCAAGCATCCCATGAAACTCATCGTGGTACTCTTGGACAAAGTCCTAAAGAGTGGCGCTCTCAAAAGCAATAAATTCTCGAAAGGAAACTTGCTCCCCTTGAATGGATCTAAGGGTGTCTTGGAGATCGGTATAGTCAAGAGAGGGTGGTTAAGATGAAAAACTAGGTCTTGCTTGACTAGAATAAGGGGCTGGATGATGGGGTGCTGGCTGAACAACCTCGTCATCACCAAGTATCCAATAAAGGTTAGCCCAGTGAAGTAAGGTGGTTCGATCGACATTGGGAAGCAACAAAAGCTGGCCCACAGGGTAAATCCAACATAAACATCCAGCCTCAACTTTACAAAAGTTTATAATTTCAAAATCTGCCTGATAAAGCCACTTGGACCCAAAAACTCTATCCTTAGGGTTGGGATCAATACCTAAAAATCTCGCAATACTAGTCACAATGCCACTTATGACTATCCTACCTTTAGTGCTAACTGCAGCACTTTGCAATTACTTGGCCCAAAATGAACCAAGGTCAGGCTAAAGACCGTCAAGCATATAGGATAAAAAGTACAACTTAGATAATCTCGAGACATTCAGAATATTGTCCCGAGCAAAGAAACAACAAGCCAAGATACGCTTGGCTACTCTAATGCAAGGGTTTCTAATATAAGTACACTTTGATGAACTACTACTGTATCTAGCACTTCCTGAAAGTTCGCCCAAAATGCATTCAGATTGAATTCGTAGAGGACTTGGCGGTTCGGTAAATCCATACTAGGTAGAAAACCGAATATACCATTAAAGGTACCTAAGTTCAACTTGTAAAATTGTCCTTGTAAATAAAATGACATATACCCGGCTTGACACTGAGGCCCTCTAGTGATTTCGGCATGGAGTGTACTCATGAACTCTAGGGCTAGGTCCCAGTATGTATGCTCTTTTATTTCTAAAAGTGTCCCACACCACCTCGCGCAACTAACCATCGAATATCATCTAACATTCCTAATCGATCTAACAATTCCTCATCATAATATCTAGTTGCCATAACCATGCGTTTATTCAAACAAATATATCTAGTGACATGATTAGGATTTGTTAAATCAAGGGGGTGAAGAATGTTACCTTGAGCTCGCGCATTGGTGGAGGTTCGGGGAGTCCTTTGAGGTCAGGTTGGTGCTTGACTTGAGGATCCAACCTTCTTGATACTCCTATGTCTCTTGGTAGGTGTCATTGCTGTAAAATAAAACAAAAACAAAAACACAAACCTAAACAAGAAAATTTGAAGAAGAAAATAAAGAAATTGAGTAAAAAGAAGAAGAATAAGAGATTGAAAAAGATGGGTATGGTGGATGAGTGAAGAGAGATGAGTTTGAACAAGAAGAAGAAGAAAGAGATGAAATTTGTATGGAAAGAGGAAAGATTAAGTGTAAAGGGATGATTGTGTAAAAATGGGTGAAAATTGAGAAGAAATGAAGTAAGAATGAAGGTTGTAGTTTTGGAGGTTTAGAGAGAGAAAATGGAGGGGGAGAGAGAGTCATGAAGAAGTTGAAGTGTAAGGGAAAATGAGGAGCACAACAGTCAAAACCTAGACCATGGGCTATAGTAGGTCACAACGGACTGCGAAGTTCACCACAATTTGATCGTGGTTCTGTTGACCCCTTTTTTTTCAATTTTTTGGGATTGACACCCCACGGTCGTGGTGCTGAGCATCTTGGCTGCGGTGCCAAACATTTCATTCCATAGTTTTTGTTTTCTCTCTTTTTTTTTGGTTTCTCATTTTTTTATAACTACACAAAAAAACAAATAGTAACAATCAAAGCTAAGGAAAAAAAAGCTTGGGTTGTCTCGCACGAAGTGCTCTTTTAAGGTCAAACTTTGACCCATCTTCTATGCTTGTTCTGAATTAGTAAGTGTATGGATGTTGGCATTATCAATAGGTTGTCCCACACGATATGGTTTTAATCACTATCCACTGACTGCGAACACACCGATGGACTCACTCCATATTTCAACTGCTCCATTAGGTTGAACCTTGGTGATCTTAAATGGTCCTCCCCATCAGGACTTTAGTTTGCCCACACACAATCTCAATCTGGAGTTGAATAATAGGACCATGTCTCCTCTCTCAAACCTCTTATTCATGATATGTTTATCATGCCACTTCTTAGTTCGCTCTTTGTAAATTCATGAACTCTCATAGGTTTCCAACCTTAACTCATGTAGCTCATTGAGTTCTAAAAATCTCCGTTCTTCAGCTGTTTTAGGATCAAAATTAAGTGTGTTTATAGCCTAATATGTCTTATGTTTCATCTCTACTGGCAAGTGACAAGACTTTCCAAACACTAATTGGTATGGAGTGGTGCCTAGAGGAGTCTTCTAAGCGGTCTGGTACGCTCAAAGAGCATCATCAAGCTTGAAGGACCAATCTTTGTAGGAATGATCCACTGTTTTTTCCAATATGCTCTTCAATTCTCTATTTGAGAGTTCCACCTACCCACTTGTTTGGGGGTGGTAAGGCGTAGCGATCTAATGAAATATCCCATATTTTTTTCATAGTAACTTAGGTGGCTTGTTACAAAAGTGTGTTTCATTGTCACTTAGAAGAGCTCTTGGCATGCCAAACCTTGTGAAAATATTTTTCTTGAGAAACTTAAAGACAACCTCAGAATCATTTGTTGCGGAGACAATGACTTCCACCCACTTAGAAACATAGTCAATTGCCACAAGGATGTCGGGGTTGTTATGGGAAGGAGGGAAAGCACCTATGAAGTCGTTCCCCCATACATCAAATAACTCTACCGTAATTATGGCACTTTGAGGTATCTCATGCCGCTTGGAAATGTTCCTTGTTCACTGAAATCTATCACAAATCATGATAAATTTCCTTGTATCGTTAAAGAGCATGGGCCAATAGAAGCCTGCTTGGAGTACTTTCGTGGTCGTGTTATCTAGTCTATAATGCCCACCATAAGTTGAAGTGTGGCAATAGTGCATGACACTACGGACCTCATCTTCAGGTAAGCACCTTCTATAAATCTCATCTCTGCATATCGTGTAAAGGAAAGGTTCTTCCCATACATAGTATTTGGCATCAGTAAAGAACTTCTTTCTTTATTGGTAGGGAAATTCTGAAGGTAACACTCTACACACCTTAAAGTTTACCAGATCTGCATACCATAGGGTAGCTTGCTGGGATATAGCAAATAGCTACTAATCGGGGAAAGAGTCATCAATGGGGAGTTCTTCACTAGGAATGGCCCCTGGCCCTAAACGAGATAGATGATCAACAATCACATTTACCAACACAACCTTATCTTTGATCTCTAAATCAAACTCTTAAAGAAGGAGGACCCATCGGATAAGTCGGGGTTTGGAGTCTGATTTCTTCATTAAATGTTTCAAAGCAGCATGATCCGTGAAAACAATGACCTTAGAATTGATCAAATAGGATCAAAATTTTTCTAAGGCAAAGACAACTGCTAAGAACTCCTTCTCGGGTGTGGCATAATTCACTTGAGCCCCGTCAAGAGTGCGGCTTGCATAGTATATGGCATATGGCTTATTGTCCTTTTGTTGGCCTAGAGCAGCCCCTACTATGTATAGTCACCTGCATCACATATTACTTCAAAAGGTAGCTCCCAATCTAGCGCTTGCATAACTGAAGTGCTGATCAATGCCTCTTTTAACGTGTGAAAAGTACTCAAGCATTCTTCATTAAACTCAAAAGGCACATCCTTAATAAGCACTTGGGTAAGAGGTTTTGCAATTTTTGAAAAATCTTTAATAAATCGCTGGTAAAGGCTGACGTGTCCGAGAAAACTCCTCACACTTTTTAAAGAAGTTGGTGGTGGCAATTCCTCAATCACCTCCTCCTTTTCTTTTTCAACTTCAATGTCTTTATTACAGATAATATGACTAAGGAAAACCCCCTCTTGCACTATAAAGTGACATTTCTCCCAATTCAACACCAAATTCACATCTTCATATCTTTGTAGAACCTTAAATAAGTTATTCAAGCATTGGTCATAGGTTGCACGATATAGAGAAAAATCATCTATAAAGACTCCCATTATTTCCTAACAAAATCAAAAAAAATGCCCATTATATAATGTTGAAATATGGTAGGGGCATTGCATAACCCAAATGGCATTCTTCTATAAGCATACATACCATAAGAACATGTAAAAGTAGTCTTTTCTTGGCCATTTGGATGGATAGGGATTTGAAAGAATCCTGAATATTTAGCAAAAATATAAGTTCTTGGCCAATCGTTCAAGCATTTTGTGAATGAAGGGAAAGGAAAAGTGATTTTTATGAGTGGTTTTATTCAGTTTTCGATAATCAATGTATATACGCTAGCATGTGACAGTCCTAGTAGGGATTAGCTCATTATTCTCATTGGTAACAATAGTCATCCGTCCATTCTTACATACAACATGGATGGGGCTTACTTACGCACTTGGATGCTAGAGTTCAACCTCCTTTGGTGTTCAATTAAAGGCCTATGATCATCTTCCATTAAGATTCAATGCATACACAAAGAAGGATGAATTCCTTTTAAGTCATCAAGGGTGTATCCTATGGCTTTATAATGGTTCCTAAGTACTTTGAGCAAGCAGTCAATTTAGGATGCATTCAAACTTGCATTCACAATCACTGGGTATGTAGGTTTTGGTCTAAGAAATTCATACCTCAGGGATGAAGGGAAAGGTTTTAGTTTTACATCAGGAGCTTTTACCTCATCAGATGAGGGCTTATTTTCATCTTGTACTGATTCCACCTTAGCAAGGGAAAGCGAAATGGGTGGAGAGGCTTCCAGAAGTTGAGCGCACTTGGCTACTTCGAGATTTTGTTCCTTAGTAGTGCTATTGTTCAACATCAAGTGCTCAAGTGGATCAGTAGAATGAAGGTTGAACACGGTTTCCCACATTAAACCATCAACCACATCAATCTTATTGCACTCATCAGAAATGGAAGGAAGCTTACCAGCTTTTAGTAAATTAAACTCCACATGATCATTTTCCCACGTCAAAAGATAGTGTACCGTTTTTTTCACATCCATATGGCACCCTGCGGTGGCCAGGAATGGCCTCCCAAGAATGATGGGGGGTCCATGTATCCTCCTCCATTTCTAGAATCACGAAGTCTGCTGGTACATATAAATCCCCTACTTTTATTAGAACATCCTCTAAAATACCCATGGGGTATTTCACAGGACGGTTCGCCAATTGTAAGGAGATAGCATTTGGTCTTATCGCTCCCAGTTCTAATTTTTCACACATAGAAAGGGGCATTAAGCTCATGCTTGACCCTAAATCACATAAAGTACGATCTATAGGTACATTCCCTATAAGATAGGGAATTGAAAAACTATCGGTATCCCTCAGCTTAGCTAGAAGCTTATTTTGGATCGCCGCACTACATTCTTTAGGCAAAGCTATAGTTTTATGTTCTTCAAGCTTTCTTTTGTCGGACAAAATTTCTTTTAAAAATTCAGCATATGAAGGCATTTGAGTTAGGGCTTCAGTAAACGAAATGTTTATGCAGAGTTCCTTAATGACTTCTAAAAACTTCTCAAATTGTGAATCGAGTTTTTCTTTAGCCATCCTTTGAGGAAATGGTAAAGGTAGGGTGTAGGGCTTTGGGAAAATGATTTTAGGGTCCTTAGGAACCTCATCAAGCTTATGCACAACATCATCAACCACTTCTTAGTGGGCGACAACATCTCTTTCTTGACATTCTCAACATGCTCATTCTTATTATGCAAAGACTCATCGTTGGCACACTCCTTAGGTCCCTCTAGTTGTTTCCGTCCTTTCAAAATCAATGCATTACATTACTCCCTAGGATTAAGCTCAGGCTTACTAGGAATTTTGTCTGAGGGTTTAGAAGAAAAGCTATCTTTTTGGGCAATCTGGGCTTCTAACATCCTATTATGAGTGGTAAGCACATCAACCTTTAAGGCTAATTGCTTAATATACTGATCTTGTTTTTGTTATGCCATAAGCGTACTTTCTATCATTGCTTCTAAATTGGACTTTTAGGGTACTTGAGAAGGAAAATGAGGTCTTTGAAAATCAGGCGGTGGTCTAGCATTCATTCGGGGCATATTCAAAGGGTTTAGATTAGACTTATATGGGAAATTCAAATGATTCTTCCAACGCAGATTGTAGGTACTAGAGTTGGGGTCATTGGCTGGTCTTGGATTGAAGTTTTGAACATAGTTAACTACATTAGGGTCTTGGTAAAAAGGATGCCCAACTTGACAATTTAAAGTCACAAGCTCAATAGAACCATAAGGTTTACAAGGGGAAGGGGCACCAGAATTCACATCATTAACATTTATTCAGTCTAATGTTTGAATCATAGCATCTACTTTAGTAGAAAGCAGAGTAAGTGCATCAACTTTAAGCTCATCTCAAACCCGTTTGGGTTGGCCTCATTCAGTGGACCATTGAAAATTGTTAAGTGCTCTCTCCTCAATTAATTTATAGGCTTCATCTTCAGTTTTATTCATCAAGGTTCCTCTCGCAGCTGCATCAATAGTAGACCTTATAGATTGGGTCACACCATTATAAAAAGCTTAGATAATCATGAAGACCATGATGGGGCATAAGTACAGCAAATCTTTAAACAATTCCCAAGCTTCATAGAGCATCTCTTTATCTTTTCGTATAAAGTTGGTGATTTGATTCCTTAAGCTGACCAGTTTGCTTAGAGGGAAAATCTTGGCAAGGAATGCTCTTGTTAACTTATCCCAAGTGGTAATACATCCCGATGGCAAAGAGTGTAACCAAACCCTTGCTTTATCTCTTAATGAGGAGGGAAATAAGCGCAATCGGATAGCATCAGTGGAGACTCCGTTAAGCTTAAGCATGTCGCACACCTCTAGAAAGATCGAGAGGTGTAGATTCGGGTCGTCTAAAGGAGTTCTTCAAAAAATTGGGATTACTACACCATGGAGATGAGCGACAGTTTGAGCTAGAAATAGTTGGCATCAACAGTAGGGTGAGTAATGTTGGAGGCGATCCCTTGGACTCCAGGGGTAACAAAATCTCGAAGTGTCCTTCTTTGGTCACCTCTTCCTCCCACTATGTTTGTTAGATTCCTTCTTACCTCATGTCTTTGTTCTTCAATTCTTTGCTTCTTCTTCCTTAAGCAGAAATTCCTTTCAATCTCGGGATCGGTTCATACAAAATTGGACTTCGCATAAACAGGAAAAATTCCCGCAAGCACTTTCACCAACACTACCAGCGGAATCAAACAAGAAAATAAAAAGAAAGTAAAAGGTAATAAAATTCTTAGTCACTTTCGTAAGGCCAACTCTCTAGTTAACAGATTAAGTCCCTAGCAACGGCGCCAAAAACTAGACCACTGTCGCATGCGCAGGGGTAGTCGTAGTACAGATAAAAAGATCGCTTCTCAGGAACCAATGTAATCTATCAAGCTTCTTCTATCAAAGTATGCTAAGTCAAATTCTAATTCAAGGAGTTTCGATTTAACAACTTCTAATTCACTAATTTTAAATCAATTAAGGAAAAATGCCTAGGAATTCATGTAGTTATGAAACTTGATTGGAACAAGATGATAAGCATGTGCTTTTCTCTAATCAATCTCAAGGAATTGTAATCTCCCAAAAATTTAGTTTATCCTTTCAAAATTAACCGAATGTGCCTAAACTAAGCAAAAGTCATTCTTTCAAACTAATTTGTCTTAATCCAAGTTGAATGTCTTCGATTACACTCTAGTCCTCCTCACATACAAATCTCTCTTTCGAGACGACGTTATGTCAAGTTTTATTAAGTAGTCCAACTATCAGATGCCACCTTTCAACTTTTCACTCAATTATCTCAAGTGTGCAAGCAAACTTTAGCCAAAGATTGACTCACAACATGATAATCACTTGATAGAATGAAATCAAACCAATCATGAAATAAGCACAATTCTATAGATTAAAATATAATCCAACTACACTTTCATAAACTATTAAATCCCTAGACAAAATAAACTACTCAGACATAATTAAAGATTAAACAACTAACCAATATTTTGGTGAAATCTGAGAGGAAGAGCTTGAGTAAGATAGCCTTTCAATCAAGGGCTTCAAACTGTCTCAAAATCAAACACACACACTCAAGATTTCTCACTAAAATAATAATCAAACTAAGAATCTTAACTAAAAAGAACAAAATTTGAGAAAGAAAATGGACTATGCTATCCTAGCTCATTCTCCATCACTGCTGAACGATGCCTTTTATCGAAAAATTTGGATCATTTCAGCCACACACCTGAATGAAGATGAAAAGGTAGCAGTTTCACACCTCTCCACGGTCTGTGGTAGTTACCAACAGTCCGACCGTGGTCTTAGATGGAACCTATTTTCTGCTCTTTCCTTTCTCCACAGGCGTAGCATCATGTGGGTGCCTGTGGGGAAGGTCAAAATACATCCAACAAGGGTCAAATGCTGGGTAAAAAGGTTTAAAATCCTACAAAACACATCAAAGAACCATACTCAAGTGTAAATCGAGAATAGGAGTATAGATTATGACTTAAAGCACATAATTCTCCTAAAAATGTTGCAAAACAGCCCTAAAATGATGTATACATCAAGCACTTATCAACGACTGAGCTCGATTGCAGTTTCCTCCTCATCCTCCTCCTCCTCCTCCTCCGCAGCTTTGACAATTCTAGTGATTATTGTTGCGCCCACCCCCTTGATTATTATTGTTGTTGCAACCATTGCTGTTCAAGTGAGCACTGTTGGAGTAAATAGCTAGTGATGCATTTTTATGCTGTCAGGGCTAGATGTGTAACAACAAAATCATCCCCATCTAACATGTGCAGACATTGTTCGTTAAACAGACAATAAGGCCACAAGTCGTCAAATGACAGATGCAAGGGAAGATGGGTTAGAGTAGTGATAAGAGTCTTATACTCACGACGAATTCCCATTAAGGTGTAATGAACTAGACTGATCTGAGACACCAGGGAGTTTACCGAAGCAAGATTATCCCCAGTTGTCTTGATCTCTTGGAGATAAGCATCCATGGTATGATTTTCTGACTTGCGAACATTGGTGAGCATTCATTTAAGCCTTAGGGCATGGGCGATGGTTGTGTGTATGAAATAATGCATGAGTTTCTCCTAAACTTGGCACGATGTTGGGGAGTCACAAACATCAATCAGAACTTTGAGAAATATAGTGGCAAACAGCTATGACTAAACACTTTGATCCAGACAGAGCCAGTGCTGCAAATCTAGATTGAGGTAGCTCTCACCATCACTGGAGGTGAGTATGGAAGAAGGAGGTGGGTATGACCCATAAACAAGGCCGAGCAGTCCATGAGAGAGCAAAACAGCATGAAACTGAGTTGGCCACGTAAGATAATCTTCGAGTGAAGATAAATGGATGGTGACAAGATTGGTAACGTTGGGAGCAACCAAAGGGATGCCATAAGAGGAAGGGACGGAGATAGGAGGTAGGACGTTTAAGAAATTCATAGTAGAGGGCATGGGGTTCATACTAGAGGACCTAACTTCAAAGGTCCAGTTGAATAAGGGGCGATTGGGAATCGTAAAGGTTGATTGGCTAGGATGTTCGTGTAAAGTAGAATGGATGCCTGTCCACTACAACATAAGAAGGAACAAAAGTAGCAGGCAGTGGGTAGGGAAGAAGCAAGAGCGTACGGTTGGTACTGAGACAGACACATAAGCAGGGGCAACACGAGTGGAAGCAACCACCTCATTACTGTGAGAGGGTGAAGGAGTGCTCAGCTCTATGGTATGTGAGGGCTGATCGAAGCAGACAGGAGGAGGGATTTCAACCATGGAAGCTTACTGTACAAACACACACAGCTTGGATAGAAGGGCTAGGGTTTTATGGTGGCTCTGATACCACGCATGGAAATTAAGTTGGCTACCCCAATAAGGGTGGTGGGAGATGTATTTATAATATAAATTAGGGTTTATATAGTAAACGCCTCCTAACTATAATGCCAAATATAAAACATATATACATATACACGATTAATACTCAGTTGTGGTGATAGTGGTAATGATCTTGACACGGTACGGAGCTAATATTGATTGCTCTCAACTTAGCTATTTAGCTCTTCTTTCCCAAATCTCTTCCTTTTTACCCTTAACTTTGACCCCCGACAATCCTTGAAAAGCCCCTATGATTAAAACTAGTGTATATGTCCTTAGTGGGGGAGAATTGAGAGCTTTGTTAAGCTTATGGTAGTATGCATATATTGAGCACAACTTTGAGTGATCGCTTTGCCCTGAACACATGAGAGGAGCATTCCCTTTCTTATGCCTAAAGGTGAGGATCTACTGGTCTAACTTTCTTACGAACAATTAGGAGGAGGCATAACACATCTAAGCAGTTCAATATAGGGTATATATTCTTGCATCATAGCCTAGTGATTTGTTTACTTGTTTTAGAATGTGCATTTTGAAAAAGAAAAAGTTTTTCCCCGCATGAGTTTATTAGTTGTGAGTCACCACACTTATTGATTTGGTTGTCATCGCTTGCTTGAGGAGGTCGGTATTTTGAGGCGAGTCTCTCCTTATTGATCTTATGATTGATGATCTTGCTTGAGGACAAGCAAGAGATAAGGATGGGATATTCAATAAACCCTTATTTTGACCATATCTTAGCCCATATTTGATCCCTTTTTCTCTTTATTCCTATGCTGAGTTCTGATGAGAAAGGGTCAAATTTGATTCCTTAGGTCCATTTTGTGCTTATTGAATGGGTTTCCTTATTTTCAGGGTTAGATGCAAAAAAGATGAAAAAATCACCAGTTTTGAAGAAAAATGAAGATTTGGGGATGAGTTTCGAAAGGAAAGAGAGGTCTTATGAAGTGTCAAAGGCATGGAAAACAAGTCTGAAGAGCCTAAGAGATTGCACGGTGGGCTATATACTAAAGCACAACCATGCAGTATCCCTAAAATAAAGAAATTGAATACCTAAGGGCCGTACAGTCGATTATGCATTGAAGCACAATCGTGTGCCCTGTAAGTTTTCACGTACTCATTGATTTTTAGGTTTTATTTTGGAACATCTTTGGTTTTATTAGAAACCACTTGCCTAGAGGAAAAATTAAGGTTGGTTGGAGAGACTTTCAAGACTCCTTTTGCATTGAATTGGTGATGATTTAAGACTATTGTGTGGTTCATTATCACGTTTGATCCAGGTTTATTCATTGATTCTTTTCTCTGTTGTGATTGCTTCGTTTAGGTTTTCATATCCGTCTATGATCATCAAACTAGGTTCTGGAATTATGGTCTTGAATATGTGTGGAGGCTAAATCCAAATCTTGGGTTGGGAACAACTCTTGTTATGCTCGATTGAGTCGTGATTTAACTTTTGTGGACTTTTTCCTATGTAATATGCCTTGGATTCTTACTTAGTACATCAAGTGTTTGATGAAAGTCTAAAAAGAGAACTATTTCACTGTTCTTGATTAGGATTTAGGAGATCAACGAAAGTTGCATAATTTGTCAGAGTGTGACTTTGTGAGCGATTGAATGCCTTAATGTGAAAACAATTAGGGTTTTAACTAAGATTATTGATTACTCAATTTTGTGGCCTTGATAATTCTAGTTCTATAAAAATAGACACTTACAAATTCATTGGCCGGTCTAATGGCCTTTGAAAGAAGGCATAGATGCATTTTAATTTGTAATCTTTCAACTCCAAACATTTATAAGGGTAGCTTCGCATAGTATAGTTATTGATTTGCAAAGCATAATAATGTGGTAATTCCCAATCTAAGATTATTATCATCTATTGCTAAGTTTAACTTTCTATCATTGGCAGTTTTAAACTATTTTTAATAATTTTCAACCTGAGTGAATATTTGCCTAGATTGAGTATTAAGATCAGTTTTGGTGATTGGAATCGAGTCCTTGTGGATACGATTCGTACTTGGCTACTGCTAACTACATTGGCGCTGTG
>NCQV01118015.1:1736-12289 GCA_002740545.1 Lophocereus schottii
GTTGACAAGCCACCTGTGCTAAATGAGCCACGGGAAAGTCAAAAAGCCAAGGAGATTTACGCATGAGATTCGACCTTGGACACTGGACCAATTCATATCTGTTAAATTGAGAGCATGTTTTTTGAGGTTTTGTTTTTAAATCAAAAATTATTTGTTTGACAAAATTAACAATTCAATTTGATTAAAAAACTATTTGAGCACTTGATAAAGGGTGATGATATATTTCTTACTACAAGATACTCTTAAATGTTTTGTCTCATCTCAAATTAATATATCTTATGATTTAAAAATACCAAATTTTGATTAATTATAACTTATTATGAGTTATAAAACTTTACTATTCATTAGTTATGCCAACAAATATAAACTGACATTTCAATTGGATTAACTCTATTCGCTAGGTATATCATATGTGTAATTTTGTAAATGTGAAAGATTATGATGATAATTTTACAAAATATATAAATTTTGACATCCTTCTACTATTCCATCATATCATTTTTTTCCAATTTAATAGGCAATAAGATACGTTTTAAGTACGAACAAGGCACTTAAAAAGTGTCTTATAGCAAGACACTTATTATTTTATATTTGATAAAAGTTTGTTTGAATAGTTCAAATTACATACCAACTTTTTAATATTAACTTTTTCACATATATTTTCAAAAATAACTCACCTAGTATTTTTCTTTGCTCATGCATTTAAGTATTTTTTAAAAACAACTTAGCTACTACTTTTCTCCAAAAGCAGGTACCGCAACAACTAGTTAACATAAAGATACATAGTAAACAATTAACCGATAATGGCTGTTGCAACTAAATAATGAGTAAAACTAACTACTATATATTTACCATGGTAAATACACCCTAAACTCGTTCAGAACGAAATCAATCATCATTAATTTTTCTCATCAAGTACTTGTTTAATTTCTTCTCAAACACCGACAAAAATCTCTCGATCGGTGCAATAATTGATGTCTACAACAGTAGATAACCTCCCCCCAAAAGTTTTTTTTTCCCATTTCTAAGTTCAATGTTGTAACAGATTTCACCATAAAATGTGTGCATAAATTCTTCAATATTCACCCTGCAGAAATGCTTAATGGAGATATATATACATACACAAGCAATCAAACACACTACAAACGGATGGGCATAATTAATAATTATTAATAAACCTCATCAGAATGTCACCCACTCGCACTGACTTTGATTCTGCACAAATAACAGTTCAAGAGAAAGCCACCTGAGGAACGACATCAATGGGGAGAAGATCATGGGCATGCCCAACAGCAGTCCTACCCGTACGATCGCAGTTGTCGCGCTCGGCGGTGAGCTCGTGAGGGGACCTGTCGAGAGCCAACCACTGCTCCACCGTGAACAGCTCCTGGTGGCACGGGATGTGGGGTCCAGTGGTGGTGACCTCCACGTAGTTGCAGTACCACCCGTGGTGCGCCCCTGACCCATCGGATATGAGCTTCATGGAACACACGGGCCCGTCTAGGCACGGACCCCTACCCGTGAAAATGTCCAAGTTACCCCTCTCGTAGTAGTCGTGACCCTCCCCCATGATCCCACCCCATGTCTCTAGATTGTTGATCCGGATGCCATCGCCGCTCGAGTCGTAGAGTTCTAAGCTGATTATGGAGTCGGTTCCTGCGTTTATGGTCTTACTCGTTCGGACGTAGACCGTGTAAACACATTTGTTCTCAACCTGCAAGTCAAAGAGGATTAGAATCTCATACGTATATCTCAATGAAGTTTAATTATACATATGAAATGACTAATTAATTTGTGGTTTACTTATTACATCAGCTAAAAGAGGAGCAGCAGTGATGATGGGGGAGAAGCACAGGAGGATGATTGACAGAGTGGGGAAAAGCAACTTGGCTTCCATTGCTGCTGTTTGGGTCATTCAGAGATTGAATTGAAGATGGAATTTCTAGAGTAAGAGGGAAGACTTAAAAAGCAGGTGGCCGGTGGAGATTATTAATGGGCTGGGACCTGGGAGTCGGGTCAATGGATGCAAGGAGTGAACGAAACCCAAATGATCTCAGCAGATCTTCTGGTTATTGTGTGGGCAGCATTCTCACTCGNTTTTTTTTTTTTTTTTTCTTTAGGATGGAGATATTACGATTTTATTAATAAAATGTTAAAACGATATTTATAAATAAGTAAAATGATAACTATCTTACTATAAGATACTATCTTGATTTTGTACGCATCAATATATAGCTAACGAATATTTAAACTTAATAATTCATAACTAATTATAATTGTTGAAAATTTGGTGACTTTAAATCATAAAACATATTATTTAATGTTGAGATGAGGCATTGAAGAGTGTCTTATGCCAAGATATATATCGTCACTCTTATTAATAAAATTCATATGTAAATAATTGCATATTTAAAATATGAAGAAGAAATTCAATTTTTAAACAACTTGTACAAACTTTACTAATTAATAATTGACACTAAAATTGTGACAGTCTTATCATAAATAATTTTTAATAATTTTACATTTTTACTAAATGTTGGGTCTTACAATCCGTACTATGATCATTTCAAAATTGATCTTACCTATTAAAAGAAAAGATAACAGGCCAAAAAAATTTAAAAAAAGGGGCAGCTACTGGTCCTATTTGGCAAACAGCTAACAGCTGTTTGCCTTATCTGTTAGTTGTTAGCTATTTGTATTAGCTGTTTAAATTAGCTGTTTGTAGAAAAAGTGTTTGATAAAATTAGCTGTTTATGAAAGACATATTTATTAAAATTCCATTGTTGCCCTTTTTATAAAATACTTTCAATAGAATATGTTTTTTTAAATTAATTGATCATCTTGTTTTGTTTTAAACAAGAATTAATTTTATGTCTTATGTTCAAATGAACTTCATCCTTAGAACTTTCTTTTCTTTACTGGTTTGAATAATTTGTGTTCATTAGTTATTTTCTTTTCTTTCCAATAATTTGTGTTCATTAGTTTGAATAATTTGTGTTCATTAGTTATTTTTAATTGCACAAAATAAAATCCAGACCAAAAATTGTCTGATTATCAGTCCTCTGTAAAAAGAATCCAAAATTTTAATACTTCTACTAATATAATTGGGTTGAGCATCTATCTTGTCATTGTTCTTATTTTTGGGTGGACATTCGTCGGTCATTGAAACCTGGAAGTATGCACAGACCAAAAATTTTCAGATTATCTTTCCTCTCATCCTCTGTAAAAATGAATCCAAAATTTTAATACTTCTACTAATATAATTGGGCTGAGCATCCATCTTATCATTGTCCTTATTTTTGGGCTCTTCAATTGCACAACATAAAATCCACAAACCAAAAATTCCCAGATTATCATTCCTCTGTAAAAACGAATCCAAAATAAATTGGACAATGTAACTAGATTGGAGAAAGAAACCATTGAATCCAACAAATTCATGGAGGAAAGGAAGAAGGAGAAGGAGTATGTATTATTTTTGATAATATAATTCCAGTAGTACAATTAGGATGTAAAATACCTCAAAATTAGTGATGGACGATGGAGCAGAGACGGACGCCCACGTCGGAGCAGGAGAAGACGTTGTCATCGGCGTCGATGGTGTGGCCGGTGGCGACCGGAGAATGTGTGGTGACCAGCAGGTAGCACCAGGGCAATCGATGGGTAGCAGCAGGGCAGTGACGGGAGGGTGTGAGAAAGGAGATGTAAACCATTAACTTGAAACTGCCTTAGTGAAACAACGTGAAATCTGATGGCAAGGGGGAGGATAGGTTGAATGGCATGACTGTAATTTTATTGAACTTGTAGGTAATATAGTAATTTTAATAAAAAGTTGTTCCCAAAAGGCTATTGGGAATAGCTGTTTGAAAAAGAGTTGTTCGGGGCAAAACAGCTGTTTCAAACAGTTCTTTACCAAACACCTCTTTAACTGTTTAATTTGGTCAAAACAGCTAAAGAGATCCCAAATAACTCTTTTTTGTCAAACTGCTGATGCAACCAAATACCCCCACTTTGTTGGAGTAACAATAATACTTTGTAGGAGATTGTATATGCACCAACATAGGTACTTACCAACACATTTATTTGTCATGGAAAACTTGTCTTTTATGTGACAGTAGAATTTGACCTTTGTTAAATAAAGGATGAAATGTTTTTAAAAGAAAAGTTTATTTGGATTTTAAGGAATTAAAACATCATGTATGGCAAGGCTCTTTTTAATATAGTTATTTTTCTTTTCCTCATCAGATTTCAATATCAAAAGCAAGCACAATTTAGATTAGCACAATTTATTCATCATAAAATTAGATCAATATGTAACACTTCAACTCAAATCCTAATATTTGAATCCAAGTATTTTACTAAATGATACAGCCATGATGCCCCACATATGTCACTCGAGTTGGCAGTGATTAAATATGAAATATGGTGTTGAAATAAATAAAGAAGAAGAAATACTCAAACATTCTCCATAATAACAATTTTTTTTAAAAGTCTTTATTAGTTAACATGATGTCATTTAGAGGTAATTCTACCATATTATATCCCCATTACTACTAAGAGGAGAAAAAGAAGACGTAATTTTAGGTTTGTTTTTTTCCCATCCTTCAATCACTCTCAGTCTGCTATAGATTAATGACCACTAAGCTACTCAGTCGTGGAATAAACCAGAGAGCTTCCGTGTTTAATTAAGAATATTCGTATCCGGCACGTGTGTCACGTGGCAGAGATACGTGGCTTGAGGTGAGAGATTTGGCCCGATCAATGCAATCTGGTCAATGATAAACAATGCATCATACGTATTTTATATGCTACGTTTCCCTGTCATTTATGACCATTGAGGGGGACGAATTGTCATTTGTCAACCGTGGATTTTCTCTTTGTTTTTTATGCAGATTTTTGATACTGTGTTTCACAGTATTCTAATTAACTTTTAAAAGCCATACATAACATAAGTTAGCTCTCAAATATTTTGTCATCATCAAAATGATGATTTGGCTTTATAATAATTTTTTATTTTAATTGACATGTTACCTATTTTATCTACAGATATATTTTTTCAACTTATTATAAGTATTTTTATTATTAAAATTCAATAACTTGCAGCACAATTCATCATCTTTCAGCACAATTAAGCACAATTCATCTATCATCATTCAGCACAGTTAAGTACAAACTCATCTTCATTCATCACAATTAAATGCAATTCATCACTGTTAGACACTTATTGAAAATATCTAGTTATATTTTCTCAACCATTCAGCATGTTTCAACATGTGTAAGTATATTTCAGCATCTTTAGCATATTTCAAGAGCTTTTTGTATGTTTCAGCATATTTCAATAATAAACATCAATAAATACTTCTCATAAGTCAAAAAGAACATGTCCTATGACTATATGTAATAGCTAAAAGAAATAATTACATGTTTTGTCTTGTGCAAATAGAAATTAGTTCAAAGTGATTCGACACTTTCCATTAAGCAAGGTCTCAAATTTGGATTTTGTAAATGGAGAGAATGTGTAATAAGAGAATTTTACCTTTTATGGGCTAATTATAGTCACTCAACTCCATTGACATGTAGGACTTAAGGCCTAAAAAATATGTAATGCGTTGTCAATCTTCTTGTTGACCCCATTTGGCTAGGTCAATCACTCTAGAGGGGTTGAATAGGGTGATGATCAAAATCACAAAATAATCAAATGCAAAAAATGTAAATGTGGACAAAACATACAATTTATAGAGGTTCGGCAATGCCTATTCCTCTACGCACAGGCGCCCCTCGCCGATGAGATTTTAAGCCTCTTTCTTTTTTTAGGTCGATCGATCACACGCGACTCACCAATCATGATGATTCAAATATAACAACTCAATTAAGCAATATGCACCAGCATGCCAATATTCATTTAGAATCATAAAATATTTAAACAATATAAATTTTAAGACAATTCAAATATATTATGATGAATATATCAATTGACCAATCTATTTTTGTCTTTTATCAAAACATATTAATAAACACATCTTAAGCTTGAGGAAAGCTAACACTAGTCTCATGGACGTAGCTCACCCTGTCATCAAAAACTAAGTGTCTTCCATAACGTGTAGCCCAGTCTGTTCTTTCTCTCGCTACTATAATTAAGTCATCTTCATCCTCTTGTGTTTTCGTAAGTCCCCACTAATTTGAGTGTCGGAAACCCGTTCATGCATCGCCCTAGGGAGAACAAAGTTAGGGGAGCTGGTTCATTGTAGGACCCTGCATTAGAGAAGAGTGGCAAGCCAAATACCCAAACTTTGTATATCCAGTATGGCACATCTTTCTCCAGCCTATGTGGCATTTCTTGTAGATATACTCCAAAATCCAGAGTCTAGTAGTTATACATAAGCAAAAGCATCGTTCTGAATGGGTAAAGGTCATGGAGTTGGAGCTTGCTACACTTGAGTAGAATCTTACCTGGCAGTTGACTACCCTACAACTAGAGAAGAAGGCGTTGACCTCTAAGTGGGTTTACAAAATCAAGTATAGATCTGATATAAGTGTTGAAAGGCACAAATCCAGACTTGTTAATTTATAGGGGATTTGAGCAAGAAAATGATAGAGATTACAAGTATACTTTTTTCTCCACTAACCAAGCTCACCACTATTAGATTGTTCATAGCATTAGCTACCGCTAAAAGTTCGATTTTACATCAATTGGACATCAATAATACTTTCTTGCATGGCTATGTTGATAAGGAAGTCTACATGCTTTCTCCTCAAGGATATACCAAAGCTCAATCAGGTGAAGTGTGTGAGGTTGAATGGTGTTTATATAGTTTAAAGCAAGCTTCGATCCAAGCAATGGAATATTGAGTTGACCAAGTTCTTGGTTCACAAATTATTCAAGCAGCCCAAGAGTGATCACTCCTTATTTACAAGACAGGTTCAAGGCAAGTACATTTTTGTACTCGTCTATGTTGATGAGCTTTTAATCACAGGTGAATGCAAGGCATAGCTGACTTGAAAAGGGGCTTGCATACTGCTTTCATCATCAAAGATCCTGGTTGACCTTACTATTTTTTAGAAACTGATATTGCTAGGGCCTCTAATGGTACTTTTTGAACAAAAGAAAACAAATTCTTGACATTCTTACTGATGTTGGCATGACAAGAGTCAAACTATACAGTTAGATTTTCCTTACCAAAAGCCTATTGTATCTGCTAAAACAGAAGCTTTGATGTTTGATCCAGGGCAATATAGAGGGCTAATAGGCAGGTTATTATTCCTCACTTTGACAGGGTTGGATATCTTCTAATGTGTTCAACATTTTAGTTAACATTTGCAGCAACCTAGACAACCTCATTACCAAGCTGCCTTACATATCTTGACGTACTTAAAGGGAACAGCCAACGACAGACTTTTTTACCTAGCTTTCTCACAATGATTTACAGCTCAGTGCCTTTTGTGATGCTCATTGATTCACCAGCAAAGACTCAGCCACATCTCCTACTAGTTTTTGCATTTTCTTTGACAACTCTTTAGCGTCGTGGGAAACAAAGAAACAGAAAACAATTGCTAAACCTTTAGTAGAGGCTGAATATAGAAGTATGTCATCCACTACTTCTGAATTGGAGTGGATTTTCCATCTCATGGAGGATCTACATTACTCCTCAATTGCAATTGTATTTTATTGTGATAACAAGGCATCAATGCACATTGCAGCCAAATCCAATTTTTCACAAATGAGCTAAGCATCTTTGTATTGATTGCCATTACACACAAGACAAAGCTATGGAATGATTCCCACATACTGCTCATGTCCCATCCAGGGAACAACTGTATGACTTGATGACCAAGCTCTTGGGAGAAATTCAGCACAACCATATGTGTTCAAGGTTTGGAATTGCTAGATTGTCCCCAAATTCCACCGTGGGGGGGGGGGGGGAGATGTGAAGATTATTGGTTGTACTTGGCCAATTAGCGGCTAGTCCACAGCTTAGTTAGTTATTTCTCTTTCCTGGTTGTTAAGTTAATTATCTTGCTGCAATTCTGAGAATGATGACGTTGTACATAAACCTCACAGGTGTTGTGCACAGCCTTAGATTGAAAAAGAATGAAAATCATCAATTCCGTTCTCTCACTCGCTTCTCTAATTTTCTTGACAAATTTGTCACCACTTCTGTTTGATTAATAATGTTCGCGCATTGGACTTTATTAATAGTCCACATATAAAAAGGTCTATTGAGATTATGAAAATAGGATTGTCCTACATTAACAAATGAAGATACGTAATAAGTTATTGGGTTTTTTTAATCCATATCAATCAGTTTTGAGTTGAAACTCTATAAACTTGTGTGCATTAGGCATACATCCTCTAAAACTGCCATTTTTGTCATTCTTATATATATATTTTAATGTATTCATAATATTAATAATTATTTAGAGACATACGAAAATCTAATCAAAGACAACAAAACCTGAAATAAACAACAGGGCAATTGCCTTGGTTTTGAAGGTGCAAGTGTAACGACCTGAATCGATGGCCTGTCCCCGATTCTCTCTCTCTCTCTCTCTCTGTCTCTCTTAATTCATCCATGCAAATCATATTAAGTACGTATGATCCGTTTCCAGCTATGTGTCTACAACCCCATGATCATCAAAACCAAAGGGACAATGAAAGAGAATAGCAATGTTTGCGGAGTAGGAGGAGGTCTAACCCTGTTCCGTTCTACCCTTCCCTCTTCTTTCTCCTTCATTTGCGATAATAGCGAAAAAAATTCCCTCCTCCCTGCGGTAAGCCGCTCCTCCCCATTTCATCTATGGAGGAGCGGGTCCCACCTAGGCCTGCTGCCACCACCATCCACCACCAAGATCTCGAGGACACTGACTCCCGCTTCCGCCACCGCCACCGCGATCATGAGTACTGCACCAACAATCATGATGGTCAGACGACGCAAATAGTCTCTAATTCTAATGACAATGATTACAATCCAAATTATGGCCGCCCTGTGCAAACCTACATCGTCCAAATCCCCAAGGACCAAATCTACCGGGTTCCCCCACCCGAACACGCCAAGATCGTCGAGCGATACCGCAACCCGGCTACCAACAAGGGGCGGTCACGGTGCATGTGCTGGTGTCTGTCTGTTTTCTTCACCCTCGCCTTCATCATAATGGTCATTTCTTGCGTTGCCCGTTTTACGCTCAGCCCCAAGCCCCCCACCCTCTCCGTCAAGCACCTTGTGGTCAAGCACCCCAAGAAACCCGGGCCCCCCGGTTTCCAGATTACGGTGGAGACCGAGAACCCGAATAGCAATAACGACATCGAGTATGGAACAGGGACTGCCACACTTTATCACAAAGACAAGGAGGTTGCCAGGGGGGATTTTCCACCGTTGGATAATGTTGGGCCAGGGAAAGTTGCCAGCATGGATGTGGTTCTAGAAGGGCCCAGGAAGGCGGAGTTGCCGGAGAAGCCTAAGTCTCCGATGACATTGGATCTCGAGATGAGTATTCCGGCTATGATGAAGACATGGTTGTTTACTAAGAAGAAAGACATGAACATTGAGTGCGAGTTTGAGGTGAATTCTTTGGGAGATAATGTTAAAGTTTTGTCACAAAATTGTGCTAATCGGGATTAAAGAGGAATAGAAATGGAGCAAATGAAATGAAATGGAAGCGTGGTCTTCCCACATACTTATCAGTTCTGGCCTCGTGATCATGGGCATTTGTTTCTGAAAACTGGTATCCTTCGTTCTGAGGTCAAGTTGTGTACTTCTTCCTAAAGATAAGAAAGAAAAGAAAAGACAGCAGGAGGAATATCTCTTTTAATTTCTTTTTTGTCCATATCATTTTATTCTGATATTTTGTTGAGTTCATGTATTCTCCCCTGCTGGGTAGTGTTGCGTTATAAATGTATTCTAGTACTGATGAATTGCTCCATTTTGTGTCAGGATAGTCAGGCATTAGACAAAGTTATCTATAGGAATTACTCTTCCTTCACCCATGCTCGATCTTCATTTGTATCTCTATATGCCTCCCACTCACTCTCTTTCTTGATGTCGTTTGAATTCTTTCGAGTTTTTATGAGCCACAAAGGACGATACATTACAATTATAATGCAATATGAGACCCTTGCCTCAGTTTTATCCTCTAGAACAAGACGTCATTGTATGTTAGTTGAATTCTCATCAGTTCGATCTCCAGGGATAGACTCTTCCACAGCATAACATGGAGTGTTAATTTGGCAACAAAGCTCATCACCCAGGAAAAAGAGCAAGAAATAATAAGGGAGAAAACAAGAAGTTTTAAAAAGATTCGACTTGAGTTTGATGAATTAGTGCTTCTTGATCAGTGAACAAGTAGTTGGACAGATATGATGATAATGTTGTTGTTCCCTGATAATTTCCCTTTAATTGTATTGTTGCTGTAATTTCTGAATCTTTTTAAGGGTGTCCCAAAAGTCAAGCTCTAGTGTTCAGGAGGACAGGTGCATGTATGCCCCTTAATTCATTGTTTAAGGGTGGAGCAAACAGCACTGAGAGTCATATTCAACTACGTTGGCTAAAGCCTGAAGGAAG
>NCQV01118043.1:0-12276 GCA_002740545.1 Lophocereus schottii
GTGTGTGTGTGCTGATATATGTGCATATTTATATATATATTTATGCATATATATTTATATATATATGTGTGTATGAATATATATATGTACATATATGTGTATATATATTTATATATATAGATATTTATATATATATATATATATATGTATACATATATATATATATATACACACATATATACATACATACATACATATATATATATATATATATATATATATGTTTGTTATCCAATTCAAATCTAATATCCGAAAAATCCTTTTGTCAAGCACAGTATTGGGTTTCTGATCTAGTAGCCTTACCGTTCTATTGCAAAAATTATAGGGAGACGGGTTGCGTTGGTCCCAATATTTATATGTACACATACTCATACACGAGCGCACGTATATAACCATGTTTGACAAAAAGGATGAAGAGACCGGTTAGTTGTTGATACTAGCACGTAGTTGCTATCAATTTTTTATGACTGTTTTTGTTAGTTTTTTTTTGAATTAGCTGTTTTTTGGAAAGAAAGTTTTTGATGAATTTGTTGTTTCTGAAAATGACATAAGATAAACAATTCCTGTCAAACAGCTGATGTCTTTACCAAACACCTCCTTTTTGTCCAAATCTAATGGACAATATTTGAATTGTATACTTGAAATGTTTCCCTATAATGAAATTGAATAAAATTACAAATGATATCTCATGTTCGATAAAAACTTGATTCTTGATATCATTTTTTCCATTATGAAAGTTAATGTCAAGTGTTTGAATTATATACTTGAAAGGTCATATATGCTATGCACTTAACCTAGTGGTTAATACCAAGATCATTTGTATATTAAGCCTTAGGTTTGATTTTTCCTCCTCTTTTGTATATTGTAACTGTATTATATAACTATTTGTGGCACTTTTTAATTAAAAAAAGTGTTGCATTATATGGAATGGACTTCATAGTATTTAGTATATATCTTATTGTTGATATTGACCAACTAACACGCAACAGATATTTTCCCCTTTTCGGTACAATTGACAAGTTTGTTGGAGTTGTTTTGGGATTTAACTCTTGTTCTTCTTCAATAAGATTCTAATTATTTTTTAGATTTGACTCATATTATTTGTGTTGGATAAAATTATCTTTATGCATAATAAGATGAACGAAGTTTACTAAATTGACATTATGGTTGTTGATATATCTTGAAAGAGCAAAGAGACTTCATAAAAAGAATATTGTTGTTAAGAATAAATGATGGCATAACAATAATAATCAATACTAATCTTTCTTAGTAGTGAAGTTTTAGAGGACATTATTATTTCCATAATCTAACATACTATCATTGTTGAAGCATACATTATATATTGCATAAATTCATAATCAAGTGGCAACATTTTTATTGAGAATTTGCCACCATATACATTCAAAGGTTATGGACTTCAATTCGTATAAGTATTTAGGTTTGAATTTTATCAACATTTAAACATTTATCAAGATGACATCAATTTCTATGAATGAATCGTCCCCCACCCACACACACATGAACATATACATTACATCACATTCTATTGACACACATGTTATTTACTTATTCACCTTGTCGTATACTTTACATATAAGAGACACACATATAGAAGACATCACATCTCAGAAGGAAGAAACTCATGAAAACTAGTCTTAAGCATGGACTCTAGGGTTATCAAGGAGGTATTGCTCAACTTAAAGCTCTTCATCATGCCTACTTGGGTGAATTTTATCTTTTCTTCTACAACTACAGTGTCTCCCCTTGTATAATAGTGATACGAATCTGTAATGACTCCTTGTGCCCAAAGGTCCAAATTTTTCATTGTGAACACTATATTCTAATTTACCATTTTGATCTTCATCCTAAAAATTTGTGTACTTCGCATAGTTATTTCACATCAAGCTCATCCATCCTATTCCTTATACATTTAGATGACCCTTCCAATACTTAGTCATAGTAACAATCACACGCTACTAGCATTAATTATAGAAACTAGAAAAGTGTAACATCCCAACTCCTAAGCACATAATTAGTCCTAATTAACTTATCAGTAGTGATGAATACAGTTGAAGAGTTTGGGTTAGAATGTTATCTTCATCCTAAGGACGATCAGGCTTCATTAATTTACTTAACAGAAATATTATAATACACTTTAGCTTACATGAAAATCAAATGATATACAATTTATACATTCCCAAACTCAAACGAAAGTTTTGCAACCCACAAAGATTACATTCTGATGAACCTTGACTTTATGAAATCTCACTATGAGTTTGTCTAAATATCATTGTCTGGCCCTCGCTTCTCTAGTGTTGTCAAGTAAGGACTTCACAATTTATTTAACTAAAAAAATAAAATACAAAAATAATCAAATAATGATCTAAAACTCAATACGTTGACCTTGATGATGTACACATAGAGATTCATTTTCCAGTAAGCGCATACATTTCAATTCATTTTAGAGTTTGAAATGAGGGGGAAAGAGAATTATGTTAAAATTATTACAAGTTATTATCTGACATTGGGACCCCAATTCATGGGTGCATATGTATGATGCAATCATTGAGTAGGTACATATTCTCAGCTAATTAGGAACTCAGGGATGAAATTGGTGAGTGAAATGATGGGCCTAAATTGAGATAACTGAAAATGGTAGGTCTACTTGATTATGTGACAAAATAATGCTTGAAAATGATTCATTAAATACATGTATAATATGAGATTTTGCATTTATAAAAGATATGTGAGATTTTTTTTGAAGAGTATGAGCAATAAACATACATGAATTTAAAATTTCTCCCTACACATGCTTGAGAATTATTTCCTATAAGCACTAAGTCATCCACATATACTAATGGTGCCATGCAGACCTGACCTTTCTTGTAAGTAAATAGGAAATAAACTGCATATGATTTGCGAAAACCATATTCCATTAACTTGGAAGAGAGTTTAGCAAACCATTGTCTCTGGGCTTATTTCAGTCCATATAAAGATTTTTGAAGTCTGAATACCCTCTTGGAATTAGGAATTCTGAACCCTATAGGTAGGGTCATATAAACTTCCTCTTCTAGATCTCCACGGAGAAAGGCATTATTTACATTCATTTGATGTAATTCGCAACCTCTAGCAATTGCTACAGATAAAAAACACCTTACACTTACCATCTTAGTGACAGGGGCAAAGGTCTCATGATAGTCAACGCCCTTAATCTATTCATCATCTCAAATCACAAGCCTAGCGTTATCTCTATGGACCCATCCGAATTGTACCTGACTTTATACATCCATTTACAATGAATGGGCTTCTTCCCGAGAGGCAAATCCTTAATGGTCCACTTCTTATTAAGCTCTAAGGTTTCGATTTCCTTGACCATCGCTTCCCTCCAATGTATATTTCTTACGGTTTCATGAAAGTACTTGGGCTTAACAACTTTTGCAATTGCAGCAAGATAGTATCTATGCGCATTAGAAAAATTTTCATAGTTAATATAATTAACTATATAATTCGATTTACCTGAACAGACCTTTTGGCTTGGGATAGGGATGGAAGAGGGGTCTTTTGACTTGGCTGAGTAGCATAAGTAATCTTCTAAGTGACTCGGTACCCGCTTGCTGGACTGTCCATGGCCCAAGTGTTCTTATGCCTGAACTGGTCCACTCACTCTATCTTCCAACTCCTCTGAGTTCGGCCCATGTTGTTCTAACTTAGTTTCCACATGCACGACTGTTGGGGAATCCATGCTTGAGTGCTGCATGGTCCCTTTTCTCGGCTGGGCCCCCTCGGTGACAGGCTCTTCAGGCCTAGTTTCTACTCTTCCAAGAATAGCTTTCTCAGTTGGCCCATTTCACTGCTGGGCTTGCAATCTCGGTGCTGTTCTCGATCCATCTTAGTGCTACATTGATTTTTGCCCAGGTTCATCATATTCATCATCATACACTCGATGAGGTAGTGTATTCCCTTGATTTGCTTCACCCTTCATTCCTTTAGATTTTGCAAATGGAAAATACTCCTTTGGAAATACCACATCTCTACTTGCAAAGACTTCTTCGGTCTCTAAAATAGATACTTTCCATCCTTTTTTTCCCAAAAGGATATCCCACAAACATGCACTTCATGCTACGTGAGGCAAATTTATCCTTTTACCTTTTGAAAATGAATGTAGCACAAACAACCAAACACTGTGATGTTGTTGTATGTAGGTTTGTTTTTAAATAAAATCTCATAAGGGGGTTTTCCTTGCAAAACTGAAGTAGGGTCCTATTTATGAGGTAAGCTACAGTCAAGACACACATTCTACCCAAAATTCAAAAGGAAGGTTGGCTTCAAATCTTAAGGCCTAGCAACATTGAGAATGTGGCTGTGTTTCTTCTCAACCCTTCCATTCTATTGAGGGTTGTCAACACATGTTCTTTGATGAATTATTCCACATTCCTTGTAAAATTTTAACATAGGTCGAGAAAGTAATTCACTTCCATTGTCACTCCTAATTATCTTCACTGCAGTGTTAAATTGAGTTTTTACCATTTGACAAAAATTTTGACTAATTGAGAGGCTTCACTTTTCTCCCTCATCAAATACACCCAGGTTCCCCTACTAGCGTCATCAATAATGAAAAGAAAGTAATGTGCTCTAGTCACCGATTCAGTTCTATAAGCACCCCAAATGTCATAATTTATCAACTCAAAACATTCTAATGCTTTATTATCACTATTTGGAAATGATACCTGAGCTGTTTCGCTTTAAAACATACATCACAAAATTTACTACTACCTGTGTCACCATAACTATTAATACTACTAAGCAACAAAGACATTACCTTCTTAGAGGGATGCCCGAGCCTACGATGCCAAAGATCGTGAACGACCACCTTACTGACTGTCACTGCTCCTGATTAACCCCCTTGAAAAGTTACACCCTCTTTTCTATTCATCCATTCCAATCAGCCTCTTCATGGTAAGGTCTTGTATCATACAATAATTATTAGTAACGATTAATATACAAAATAATTCATTTATGAGTTGTGCACTAGAAACTAAATTGCAATTCAAATCAAGAACATATAAAACATTGGAGAGTGTTATTGTAGGGTTCAGTTGAGCCTTTCCATGCTTATTTGACATGTCCATTGCTCCATTAGGTAACTCAAATGGTATTGGATGTATATCAAGAACATCGTTTAATTTTCCAAAATTTCCAGTCATATGACCTGAAGCTTCACTGTCTAAAATCCATTCTTCTTTACCTAAAAGCTTATCACAACCTGATTTGGGAATGCCAATGAGACTTACGAGGTTCTGAACTTGTTTAGTCGTGAGAAGCGAAGCTACTGCCTAGTGGGTATTCATACTGCTCTCGGGTTCTGTCCTCCATTAATCTTCGGTCTGTCCAGGCATAGTGTGTACTATTAGGTTTGCCAATTCGCGACTACTCTCACCACACCCAGCCCATCCCCCGCATCCTCTCGCACGTCCACGTCCATCACCTCTGGGTACCCAACTGGCGGGATATCCCATCAGCTCAAAGCAACTCGATTCTTCATGGCCACACTTTCCACAATGCCTACACATCGGCCTATCACTTCGAGTCTGGGCAGTTTTGGGCACGGTCACGGCAAAGGCATCGCCGTTTTTGATCTTGCTTTCTCACTGAACCATTATGCTCTTATGACTCTCTTCTTGCTTGACCATGTTGAATATTTTGTCAAGTGAAGGTAACAGTTCTCGAGCGAGTATCTGGCTTCTAAGTTGAGAATAAACATCATCATTTAGGCCCATAAAGACTTGATGAGCCTTGCTCTCCTCATAATGGCAATAATTTTTCCTCGTGCTCTGCACTTACAGCTGCTACATGTACAAATCAGAATCTTTATGTGATTTGCAAGTTTATTCCATAAATTTATTAACTTGGAGTAAAATTCTCCAATATGAAGGTTCGAATGTTTGCAGTTTTCTATAGCAGCTTTTAGTTAGTGAATTTTTGGAGTGTTTACCACTAAATAATGCTTCTTCAAATCATCCCGCATACCAGATGCAATATCACAATGTGCCATGGTCATTCGTAGCTTAGGATCAATGATATTAAGAATCCAAGAGCAAAGTATGGAATTTGCCATATCCCATGCATTTGCTTCCGTGAATTCCTCATCCTCCTTGTCTTCAGGTCTTTCTAGGGTTCCATCAATAAATCTTAATTTATTTTTCGCCCTTAAGGATGTTCTTATGGCTCTCTCCCATGAATTATAATTCTTTCCGTTAATTATCACCGCTGTTGTCAACACCCCAGGACCTTCTGAGGGGTGAAGATAATACGATGAGTGAGGCTGTTTAATGAATCTCTTCTTTTCTCCATTAATCATCATGATTAATGCTTAATTTTAGGAATTAATAGCCTTGCTCTAATACCATGATAAAATGCAAGGAAATAATATGAATGGAAGAGGAATGAATACTAAAGGAATTGTGTTATTCCATTAATTGAAAATATGCATCATATATGTACAAAATAGGTGCTGGTTTGTGTCTCCTATCTTGGAGTCCTAGTTTTGATCTCTATCCAATTCTAAGCATATACAATCTTCAAATAGAATGGAATCCTAATCACACAAGAATTCTATTTTGTGTATTTTTCCTTAATACTTTCTCATAAAGTACTCGTTTACGGCTCAGCAACAATGCGAGCGATCTCACTTTCGTTTCGAATCAATCTTTCATTATTTCTATGGTATGACATAGTTTTCGTATTACTACAATCTTGTTAAATAATCCATAAATTTACTTGGTATCTTTCTTAATTACTAACATGCCCGTTATCATTTAATTAAGCTTATGATTAAATCTTATTTTCAATTTAATAATAAATCTATTTTGTTGGGGCCTTCTTTTATTATTCCTATTACTATTACTAGTGGTTTACTGTTAATCCTTGCTATCGTTAGTATTACTATTACTACTACTACTGTCATTGCTGTCATCATCATCATCATCATTACCATTATTATTGTCTTCATGATCATTATGATTACTATTACCACTGCTACCGCTACAATAAAAGTAATGCTTACCTTTTATGAAATAGCAATTTGTTAATAAAAAGGCGTAGTTAAGAAGATCTGTTTCACAGATCTAGTCTTATCTTCGATACAATGTTCCCGAACCTAAATTGAAAAGGTGTTCACCTTGAAGGCCTCAAGTAGATTTTGATTACTACTTGTCTATTTAATATTGACATATGTCAGTTTAACCTACCTAAATATAATTTAACTTTTAATTATCTCTTTAGGTATCATTAACTAACTTGCACCAACCATCCTCACATAGCTTCGTTAGGCTATCATAAACCATGAGTTAGTGTTTCTTTCAATCATTAAGCCCACTCAAATTACTTAGTGGGAATAAACTCTATTCTCTAGCTAAACTCTAAATTTGTAAACAAGTGTATCCATTTGAAATTGCCCAAACTCCATCTCCCTCCTTTCTTCTAGGTTCTAACCCTAGCCGCAAACTCCTCTTCTCCCTCTTCAACTCTCTCATGACCAAAGTCCCACATATAAATATCAATCTTCAACTTCATTAAGATCACAACAAAGTCTCTTTGATTTCAACTCAACAATCCTATAGAAATTTACTTTCATAAGCCATCTTTCTATAAAAAAAAAATATAAGCACCCATGTATTCTAATCACCAAAATCCATTGTTATGACTTCAAATTTATGCCAACAACACTCATCCAATAATAAAAGAGGACAATTCATCAACTACATTAAGAGGAAAAGCGATGAACACAAATGAAGGAAATTTCAAAATTCTCCTTGTAATCACTCAAGGATAAGACAAAAAGGGAGAGGAAGAAGATGGTGGCATGGTGAAGGACAGAGTCGACAGGCCATGGCACCAGCGAATGACGGTATATTGGGGTAGGGGGTTGCAGTGCAACCAAACAAGAGCAGGTGCTTCTGTGGTGACGCAGTGAACAAGAAATGAAGATAGACTTTGGCCGCTTTATTTCTTCTTTATCTCGATTTTTTTTGGTTTAGTTTAATTTTTCCTTTTTTTGGATTCTAAAATTGCAATTATTCGTCCTTTTTTTCATCCAAGTATTTGGCCTATGTCTCTTAGGCCCATCCCTCAGAATCAACCACATTTTAGTTAAGTTTTCTTTTTTAACCTTTCTAATGTATTTAATTTACTCATTCTACACCCATCTTACTTTCAATTTATTTTTTTGGCAATTTCTTAATTTATTTAAAAGAATTATAATTTTCACCGATATTGATCAATATGTACGTTTGTATTCATTTTTATTTCGTTTGTTTACATCATTGGTTTTATTTATATAGCATAGATGAGCAAACTATATAAAGTGTTCTTAATTAATATCCTTCATGAAGAATACAACTTACTTCTAATCAAGTTTAATAATTTCCTAACTTGTATTTATTTATGGTGTTGAGTGACTTTGTATGGAGCATTACCAGACTTTATTTTGAGGCCACTTGTTCATTTTAACCCACACTGAATAAATATTTAAAATATCAAATTGAATTATGACAATCAACCTTATTAAATTAGGATTGATTTAAGGAATTAACATGGATTTGGTTCGGATTATTACATCTTCCCCCCTAAAATCAGTTTCATCCTTGAAACTTACAAATTTGAAAGAGGTATATGATTTACCTCAAAATAAGTAAGGATATTTGTTTCTCATTTCTCTTTCAGCCTTCTAGGTGGCTTCTAATGAGGCTTGGCTAGCTCATAAAACTTTAATCAATTGTATGCTATTGTTGTGGAGTGGTTTGAATCTATAATCTAGTATTAGCATAAGATACTCCTCATTAATCAAGTTTTTAGCGACTTATATAGGCTCCACAATTTGGTTCAAAAACATATTTTCTGAATTGAGACATATAAAAGATACTATTTACATGCTTGAATTCCGCTGGTAAGACCAATCCATAAGCCACAAGGTTTACCCTCTTGCTGTTTTCTTAGGGTCCACTGTACCTGTGGCTCAATTTTGTTTGATATTAAATCTTCTGACACCCTTAACGATGATACCTTTGGGAATACTTTATCTCCCATTGGAATTCTAATGGTCTCCTCTTTTATCGGCTTCAAGTAGTCTTAATACGCTCTTATATCTTCCTTACCCTCTCAATGGTTACTTAGATTGACTTCGATCCTGTAATCAATGCTTTGTCTAACTCATTCTAATATAACTAGACATTGTTTGATATCCTGCTCTTATTAAAAATGTCCAGATTTTGTATTCTTAATTGTATTGCGTGCCCACTGAGGACCACATTATCAGCGATGTCATGCAATGTGACATCTTCATGTGACTTGAGTTATAATATCTCTTAGGCTAGCAATGAAGGGATATCTTATACTCTATCTTATAGCTCTAGACTTGGTTACTTACATGACCTCCTTCTTTAGGCAAGTCAAAGATTGCTAGATCTAAATTCAATGTTACAAATGAATGAGTTTGGGATAAAAATAATGAAAATGGCAACCAAGTGAGTTATAACTCATAAAGAGAAATTAACAGTGATAGAAACAATTGGTAAAGAAAGGATTGGCTAAATAAAGATAGTTGTGAGTGTATCAAGAATTCAAAGACAATAATAGGGAGAGAAATGGAGAAAAGAACAACACAACTTGACAATATGAGGATAGCATTTGCACATAAGACCTTTAAAACCACCACTAGCCATAATAGCCAAAAACCAAGTAAAGCATCATACTCTAAAACACAAATACACTAAAAAGAAAACAAAAACAAATGACTTGAACTCTCCCAAAAAGATTGGGTTGCCTCCCAACAAGTGCTAAGTTTTATGTCTTCAACCAAACAAGATCCCATCTACTAATCATAGTAAATAGCGTCTACTAGATTAATGGTCTCAATCAAACTAGACTCAACATGATTAGTCACCACAGGTTTCAAACATTGACCAAGAAACAGTTTAAGCTTAGAATTAAAAAGCTAAACCTTCTGATCAGATTCAAAAGATTTACAAGAAATCATTTTATCATGAAAAGCTTTGGTTTTGGCTTTATAAATCTTAGCATTCTCATAGGCTTTATTCTGTAATTCATCCAACTCATTTAATTGAAGCCTACAGTTAGAACCCACTTATTTCATATCAAAATCAAAAGCTTTAACAGTCCAAAAAGCACGATGTTCTAATTCAAATGGCAAGTGATAAGGCTTACCGAAAAGAAGCCGGTAAGGAGATATCCTATGGGAGTCCAGTAAGCAGTATGATAGGCAAATAGAGTGTAATACAATCTTAAAGACTAGTCTTTTCTATTGGGTCGAACCATTGTCTAAAGTATAGACTTGATCTCATAATTAGACATTCCAACTTGAACACGAGTATGAGGAGATAGGGGGCAGCTGCTTTGTGATTCATGAAATGTTTTCAAAGCAAAGCCTCAAAAAACTGATGACAAAAGTGACCAACTCCATTACTAATAAGAGCCCTAGGGATCCCATATCGACAGAATATATACTTTTTGACGAACTTGATCACAACCTTATGGACATTGATCATATCGGCATAGTATGCCAGCGTAATCCCTCGAAGACCTGAAACCTCCATTTTGAGGTTGGAGAAGGACTGGAGGAGAGCGGGGTCAAGCGGCATATAGACCACAGCAGAAGAAGAGGACCCACCTAGCTCATGGGGAAATGGTGGGTGAAGTGGTGGTGGAGGTGGTGGAGTGGCTGCCCCCTCAGGCTCAGGCCCTCCTCGGCCCGCATCAACATCGTCCTCCTCCTCCTCATCATCATCAACCCGCTCCTCATCATACTCAACATCCTCATCCATGGCTAACTGTTCCTCCCTAGGTAGAACAGTTGCTCGAATAATCCTACGATCACAGTTCCAATTCCTCTTGTTGGCGACTGTGGTGTGCTCAACGTTGGGAAAGGTAAAGAGGAAGGCTTTGTGGTGGGGGTACCTAATAGTTTGACCTCGGGCGTCAATAATGTGCATATGATGGAGGGTGTCGATATCGAGGTGACCACCCAGGAAATGGGGCTCGAGAGCAGAGAGCCTCAAATTGTGGCGTAAGGCAATGGCAATGGCAGTAACAGTGCCGCCAATGCTTATGACGTTCTTGTTCCTAACCTTAGCTATGTCCGCCAAGTGGCGAATTATAAATGCCCCTGTGTCCATGGGGGTGTCTGATAGTGCACACTAGATAATGAATAACTTTGCCTTCCGACAACCATTTTAGTTGCCGTTGCGACCGAAAATAATATTTCCAGTCAGGTGCTGAAGATAACACAGGTTGACATTACAGATATCGGTAGCCTTAGCCTGTCGAGGGTCAAAAACTCCAGGTATCGCCCATCGGTCAGTGTAGTTCTTCAGTTTGGAGCATGTGCTTGTCCAAACGGGGTCGGATTGCCACAAGGAGGGCACATCTCTATATGCCCCATTGACCATCAAAAATTTCAACAACTCGTTAAACATCCTCAAGTTCATCCGGTGGTCCGCATTGAACATGCGAAACGAAATCGCTACCTCATGACCCCCAAAAGTACCATCCCAATTGACATGTAGAGAGCTCAAAAATTCAATCATAAGACGGTCATATGATGTACATTGTATGCTAATGTACTCAGTCCATCCAAGTTTACAAATCAGAGTCAACATGTCATCCAACATCCCCAACGTCCTCAATGAATCAACATGAAAATATTTCTGCTCACTAGTATTCCTAGTTGCTAAAATCTCATATCTAGACCTTTGTTCTTCACTAACAAATTGCAAACATCTAGTGCTAGCAGACAAAATTAGAGGGTAGCCATCCTTTGTTCCTTAAGCAGAAGCAATTGTAGCAGAGGAGGAGGTAGCCCGGGAGGACTTCTTGGGTTGGGATGGAGCCTTGGAACCCTCTCCAACTCTTTTCTTGCGCATGATTATGAATAAAGAATAGATCGGGGTGCGAGAGTGAGGGTAGAAGCTTAGAATGGCAAGAGGAGGTACAATTTCTCTCTTTCCAACCTTCAACCTCAATAATGGAGGTTAGGGTTTTACTGAGAGAAAATGGGTGGTGGGTTGGGGTGAATATGGGGTGAAAAGGTGAGAAATTTTGAGAGGAGAGCGGAGGAAAGTGAAAGAATTGAAAAAATTTAAGGGAAATGTGAGAGCGTGGGAGAGGATTTGAGTGGGTAATGGTGAGAGAGAGAGGGGTTTCGTGTTTTTAGGGAGAGAAAGTGCAGAGCTCGAATAGGGAAGAAGGAAGAAGAAGAAGAAG
>NCQV01118062.1:0-10935 GCA_002740545.1 Lophocereus schottii
AAGTGTATATAGACATTGACACACATAAAAATGTATGCATGTATATACCTATGTATGCATCTATATGTGTGTGAGTGTGTGTGTGTATATATATGGGTATATATGTGTGTTTGTGTGTGTGCATGCAAGCAAAATAGAAAGCATATGCCAAGTTAAGCATAAACTGCAATATTCGACTTATATATTTTCCATTGCTTGTCGAAGTTTAGTGCATAATATCTCATTGGAAAGCTTATTAATGAGGAACATTTATATCTAAACTTAATAATTTTATGCACCCTCACTTGGATGACGATATGGAATAAATGTCAATTAGACGTCGAATACCGTTAATTTGGCCCTATTTGGGCTCGATTAACCTTTTATTTTCCCTTCTTTGTTATTCTTCAGAGTTGAATTAAGAGTCATTCTGCTGGGCCCCCGAATATATAAATTGGGTCATAAGTTTCGTTATTGGCTATAAAAATCACCTGTAGTCGGCCTCCGCTTTGATCAATTCTGAATAAGGCGAAAGTCAAATTAAAGAGCTTGTTTGTGCTTACCTGTCTAGAAGCGACGATCCTTATACTGGGTCGTTGGAAAACCTTATGCTTAGCGCCTATCCACTATCACCCTGACAGATGCTAATAGTGAAATGTTCCCTTGTACTGAGAGCCAGCAATGTGGTCGAAATGTCTCATTATGCCGAGAACCAACGATTGTCCTAGTACGCCGAGAGCAAGTGATGCTGAAATGTCCCATTATACCGAGAGCCAACGATGTTTCATATAGAAGCCAGTGGTGTCCCACTAGGTTGCATCCAGCGTAATTTGTTTTGGCTATAACTTTCTCATCAGACCTTTGTTTTAAGTGATTCTTTTTTCTTTGAAAGCTTACTGAGCCTCGTTTCTACTAAAACTAATTCCATAATTTTTTGATATGTGTGGAAGAATATGTAAGTAAAATAGAGAACATGTGTCATTTTCAGCATCATAATCCCTAATATTCGACTTATATGTTTTTCGTTATTTATTGGATTTTAGTGCATGATATGTTATTAGAAAATCTTGGTCAATGAAGAACATTGATACATAAACTCGATAATTTTATGCGCTTTAAAGTGGGGTGAAATTATGAAATAAATCTCCACTAGAGGTCGAACACCATTAATTTAGGCCTATTTGGCTTTGATTAGCCTTTTGCTTTTCCTTCATTATTATTCCTCAGCCTCGAATTAACGGTCATTCCATTGGCCCCCAAATATACAAATTGCATCAAAAGTTTCGTCATTGGACACTTTATAAAAAATTGAGACGCTATTTTTATGCGTCTACATACATGTGTGTGTATGTATATATAGAAACACACTCAAATGTTTTGTTTAATTTTATTTAGAAGCCTACTTATATATAAAAAAATAAACAAATGTTTTGATTTTATTGAAAACTTAAAATTATATATTTTCTAGAAAATAGAAAAATAGAAGAACATATAAAAGAAAAACTTGTGCCGAATTTTTCTGAGCTAGTATGAGTTTTGTCGAACTTATTTGAGCTAATATAAACTTAATATTTGAATACAACTTGAACTAAAAAGATAAATTTGATCTAAAAGAATAAGTTGAAAAAGCAACAGAGGAAGCAAAAGCTCGTACTTTCACCTACTTAATACCTAATAGTTAATTAAAACCATCAATAATTTGATGGTTAAAATCATCTTTATTGCATTAATTTAACGACTAAAGATAGAACACTTTTTTGTGGGATCATGTTATGTTTTAACATTATTCTAACATTATTTCTGTTTTATCTTATGCAGCACATAATTGAGTTCGAAATGCCACTACGTTTTAATTTTCTTTTTAAGCTTTCATAAATATTTTTTTGGGTGCTTTAATGTCATTATGTTTTGTACATTTCTTCAAATTGGCCATCGAGTGATAATGCAACTTATTATTATCAATGAGAATTTGAAAAAAAAAAATTAAAAATTCAGTGATAAATTGGAAAGAAACGACTAACTTGATAACATATTTGTTTTAAAAGCCTAAACACATTGACATTAAAATTAAAAAACAACTTATGTTTGAAAAAAAATGCTTAGAAATATGGTGACAATTTGGACATAAACCCGTATAAAACTATGTTTAGTATATGCAGTAGCATTTGTTTAATATGAGCAGTAGCAGTACTAAATTGACCGTATGAAAGATCAACTTGCATTCTTCTCATTGGTTTGGTCATCTATCACAAATGACCCACGCGAATTATGAATTAGAACGACGCCATGGATTGACTCATTCTTAGACAAAACTACGTGTAATGGGCAATTTCTTGGTCATGCCTTGATCCCTTTGGACCGCCTACGCATAACAAATAAAAAATGTGGACGTCTCGTGCGTCTATAAATACCGTGGGCGAGCAAAACACATGTCCATCGCAGTTCTATTTTGATCTCTAAGCACTAATACGACAATGGGAATTCATCCTAAAATTTCTCTCCTCTTCCTGTCCTCCTTCCTCATCTCCTGCTCTTTCATGATCACTCCCTCTCATACAGCTGAACTGTGCCATCCAAGTGACGAAAATGCCCTTCTCGAAATCAAAAGCCGACTAGGCCCGGACCTTAGCTTTTTCGATACGTGGCAGCCCAACACTGATTGTTGTTCTTGGATCAACGTGGCCTGCGACAAGCGGACCCACCGGGTTAACTACTTGGCTGTCGGTCAAAACCCGAATCTCTCCGGTCAGATCCCGCCGGTGGTTGGTCAACTCTCCCATTTAGAAACCCTTTGGTTTAACGACATGCCGGGTCTGACCGGTCCAATCCCTTCGGCCCTTTCTAACCTTGTAAATCTGAAAGAGCTCGCGCTGGCCCGGACCAACTTAACTGGTCCAATCCCTTCATTCTTGGGCCGGCTCACTAAGTTAACCGACCTTGACTTGTCCGAAAACCGCCTTTACGGCCCAATCCCGGGTTCTCTCTCTCAGCTCTCCAATCTCCAGCAGCTCAAGATCTTCAAGAACCAGCTCACTGGTTCAATCCCCGAGAGCTTCGGCTCGTTCAAGAAATTGTTCTTCCAAGCCTACGAGAACCAGCTCTCCGGCCCCGTTCCCGGATCATTGGTCCGGGCTGATTTCTCATGGGTCGACCTTTCGAGCAACCGGTTAACCGGGGATGCATCAGTTTTGTTTGGGAGGAGAAAGAGAGCGGCTTACATCAACCTGAACAACAATGCACTGTCGTTTGACTTGTCCAAGGTGGAGTTTCCATCAAAATTACAAGGCCTTGATTTGGCTCATAATATGATATACGGGTCGATCCCGCAACAACTGGCGAAGCTGCCATTGAAGGTCTTGAATGTGAGCCACAACCAGCTTTGCGGACCGATTCCTACCGGGTTGACCCAGTTTGGGTCCGATGCTTTCGCCAGCAATAAGTGCCTCTGCGGTGCCCCCTTGGCACCTTGCAAGTGAGATTGTATCAAAGAGAGCACGGAACTTCGGATTCCTTGTCGCATAGAATAATACACAAAAAACGCAAGAGAATAATTTACGCGGAAATTTCTTCATGTGTTGTAATTCGTTAGCAAATTTCTGGTCAATAAATGTTTTTTCCGGAAGCATTTCTCTGTTTTTCCATCCTTCATTCATGTGATGATCTGATGTTGGACTGTATGCCATGAGGCCCATTACAACAATATTAAACTCATCTCTGTACGGTCGATCATTTGCTTCATGGCGTTTGGACCTCAATAAGTACGCTATTAATTATTTAGATTTTTTCTTTAATTGAGTGGTGCCCAAGGCTAAAATAAGGTGCAAAACAATAACATTAACATACAATCATAAAACGCTAAATTCACTACGTAAGGGGACAACTGCACATCACCGAGCGATACACCTCAAGTGCATGTAGAACAATACAAGCGAAAAGGCGTATTTTTTTGGTTAGGTCATAGCAGCATATCTGTATTTGTTAAGGTATAATACTTTCTCTATATGTTGTATTTATACTTTATATAATTACTGTTACTTGTTTTTTAGTATTTCATTCTTCATTTTCTACTGCTTATCTGTAGTTTCAACTTTAAATATTTTCACAAGTTCTTTTTATGTGGATATCTTGAAATCAGCCTCCCTATGGGCATATATGTTTATAAAGATAAAATTAACTATATTTAGATCTCTCCAAATTTCGCAAAAGCGTCACTAAATACTAGGGGTGGTGTTATTTTTGTTGTGCTATTTGAGTTGCGCATCTATGAGCATTATAGCTATCGAAAAACGAAATATACATGCATTGCCAAAAGGCTTGCACCCTCCTTTAAAAAAAAAAATAGAATATCATAAAATTTCTTCTTCTGCTTTTTCCCATAGTTGAATGACAAGAGTAAAGGACATTCCCCAACACAATACAGTGCCACCAAGGCCTCCTAACTTATAATAGATTGTGATATTTGCACCCAAAAAAAACAAAAGATTGTGATATGCACACTACAAAAACTGGTAAATACAAATGAAAAAAATTAAAAATACATACGCCCAATTACAACAGGTGAGCTTTTCAAATAAAATAAAAGACTACAACAGATCCGAAAATTTAAAATTAAACAACACCATTATATTCACCACAAATTTTTCCCACTTTCACTACTATGAATTTCTATTTTAAAAAAATGAGCAATTGGTTTTTACAATGCGACGAATGATTTTCAAAACCTAATTAACCACCACATCATATCCAACATGCTTTCATCATCAGGCATGCTCACCTCTAAATTAGATAATTATGCTAGGGCCATCAGCCTGTCCATTTGGTGCCAACTATCAATCGATCCCAAAGCAGGGTCTATACCAGTTCAATGCAATGCCCTTAAGAGATTGCACGAATTGTTTCACTAAGAGGTCACATTTTGTGCCAACATTGTTGCAAGTATCGATGCAGTGCGCAGTATCCCTTGGCATCAAATTGTTAGAATTTAGGTGGTTGATATTCACGAGGCGTACGAAGTACATCGATCCTTTTTGTATAAGGTTTCTTATACAAGTGAGTTTTATGGGAATCTCCTCCCAGATGGACCTTCATCGCGTCAACTGTCAAATTTTGAATTTGCTCGATTCACATTGAGTTTAAGGGTGAATCGTTCTTTGGTTTGCGTTCATCATTAGATTCTTTGCTATGGTTGAGCTTTTTGTCAGAATCTTCACTGCCTAAGCCGTCGTTGGAGGCCTTAGATGCTCTCTTTCCAAACTTTTTGTCAAATCAGTCATCTGCTTGTTTTGACATTTGATTTGATCTTCCTCTTCTGTATTTTCCTTTTAGAGTTTATCCAGTGTGATCTTTATGTCTGCCAATTGTTCCTCTAGGTTGACATCCTCTATTACCATGACTAGTACGACGAGGATTCGACTTCAGCTTGTGAGAAAAGTAAATTCCTTGGAGATGCCGGTGAAGAATCACTACCACCATCCTCCTTACCGAAAGGCTAAAATACAAAATTGGTGTAGGCTTGGAATTCATCCACTCCATGGGGTAGAGTCTTCCTCATATTGAAGACATAAAAATATTTTAATTTAAAATTGGAAAACAAGCGGTTTGATTGACTTCATCAGTAGATAAATTAGAGCCAATATTTTGATTTTTGCGTGACTGAAAAGTTGGAACCACGATTTGTTGCTTTAGGTTGGTGGATTTTTTAGACACAATCCCTACATTTATGGATTTTTTAGATGCAGATCCAAAAGTCTTCCTCCTTAAAAGTTGAGGGATGGTGTTCTTAGAAGCCACGTCTTCTTCGAAGGAGTATAGGATTTGTTTTCTTGCAGAAAGAACTGAGAGGCAGAGATCTTCCCACCGGACGTGTCAAACATTTGTAAACACAAACGTTTCGAGTCTAAATAAACAAAATAAGGAATTAAGAAATTGCTATTTAGAATATATGGGTATAATCTCTGTGTATTTATTAAACAAATAAATTCTTCTACTTTGATCTCCAATTTGTACTTAAAAGATAATTGATTGGCTTGAATCTTGATTAAGTTAACTGATTTGACTTCATTTGAAGAACTCAAATGATTTTGATCGAGAGAGACAGAGAGAGAGAGAGAGAGGGAGAGAGAGACAGAGAGAGCTTAAGAAGCTTAGTCTCAATAAAGAAAAGTGACTTCCTTTGGAGAACTTATATAAATTTAACCTTGAGAGAGGGCCTAAGACTTTTAATCTCAACCCAGAAAAGTATTTGATCTTCGAGAGTAGATGACGCGTGCTTATCTTCTTGTTGTCTGCTTCTTAAAAGAGTATGCTTGAGTTTTGGCGAATTCTTTGGGAGTAAATGAGTTTTCGACCCTCTAAATGCGGAGGGTGGCTCCATTTTTTTACAGAGAAATCAGAGCCATGGTTTTCCTCCTAATTATCTCTATTTAAAAAAGGAGCAATTATTTATTTCTGCATCATTTGTGATCACACTATTTTTCTACTAAATATTTAATTTAATGGACCGCCATGACTAATTTGATACGTAGTGGACTATAATTGGCCGAAATAAAATTAATTTTTTCCACAGGGCGGCATTGATTGTTGAGAAAATTTTGAGTTTGAGTCCTACACATACCTCGGCAAGTCAGCAAGTACAAGGCGATTGCGAACGAGATGTGCAACAGGGCAAACCACGTTGGCAAGAAGCAATGACACGAGAATGGGGCCAGGCCATCACAGGAGGCTGCACCAAAAATCTTGCCAAGGAAAACCACGTCAAGTCCCTCAACAAGCAATGAAGCCTAACCTCACTCCATTACCAAATACCACTTGGGTACCTTCTCTTCTATCTTCCCACGTGATAAGAGTTAATTTTGGATCGAAAAGCAATTAAGTACAAGAGAAGATAAACAATGGTTCCGCATCTAAAGAAAGCACATGGTTTTTGAAGTAAAGTAATTAACGACAAAAGAGCAAATCAGTACCAACTTTTTCCAGCAGTTGTTGTGTCCTTACTCGGTCTTGCAGGCTGGAGATATCCTTCTTCAGCTACCATATGACGTCTATTAGGTCTACTCATTTCAAGTTTAAACTTATGGTTAAAATACTTGTAATTTCTGATAATTGCTTATAACTATTTAGAGTAGCTAGAATCAAATTTTGATTCACTATAACGGGCTCGTATCATATGGCACATTATGCTATGAGCCGATTTTTTCCATCTCATTCTTCCATATTTCATCACCTAATTAAAAATATTCTAGAAACATATTGTCTTACTATTCAACGAACTTGCGGCTAAGCTGGCAATCTAATCAACCACCCTTGTGCTTCGAGATTTCTAACAGACATCTAGAAAGCATATTTAGAAGATGGGGTCACTACTCGACAAGCCGTCTTAGCTCAGTGGTAGAGCGCGTGGCTTTTAACCACGTGGTCGTGGGTTCGATCCCCACAGACGGCGATTTTAGTCTATTTTTCGTTTTTAAGCATGTCCATATCAAATGCTAACATGTTGAAAAGTACATATAGAAGGCGTTAGAGATTCCCACGAAAAAGTTTATTTTCGTATTTAAGTATCTTCATATGAAATGCTGACATGTTAAAAAGTACATAAATAAGGTCTTAGACATTCCCATGCATGAACATTTGAAAATGCAGTTTTTTGTTTTTTTGGGCTTTGGTAAGAAATAACGAGGTCTTTTGATTGTATGGCAAAATTGTCGGATAATACTTAATAAATAATAATTTCTTTAGTGCAAAGGAAGACTCAAAGACTTATTAGGTTTCTGACAGCATCTTTCAAAGATTTTACCACGTACTCCGTATTAATAATTTAACACTCTAAGAAGTGCATATTAGTAATTTAATACTAATACGGACTTCCATATTAGAGTAGTAATTGAATGCTAATATGGGAGAATGTAAGCACCCGAAATTCCCAATACCTAGCTCCTTTATGAACTTCCATATTAGCAATTTAATAAATTCTTACACAAAATTTTGACCATTTTTTCAAATGGATGGGCGTCGAGGATTACCGTCAATTTCAAAAAATCTGCTTTTAAAAGAGACAATGTAAGGAGACTCAGAATGACTACAAAATAAGGCAACTCTTAGTAATTGAAGAGGAGCATTTTCAGGGCCTATTCTTTCATAGAAATGGAGGATATAGAATGAAAAATGAATGAAAAGGAGTGAGAAATAATGGAATACAGTTGGAAGAAATNNNATTTTTTTTGGCTAGCGTGGGAAGGGAATGGGAAGGAGTACGAAGAAATGGTATCAAGTCGGAGAAAGATGAGATTATTTGATATGAACGTGTGCGTAAGAGTAGAAGGGAATGAGATGGAGTGGGATCGGAAGCAATGGAAATGAGTGGGATTTATCTTTGCGAAGTGGGAAGGAACTAATGAAACGAAGTGAAAATGAGTACGAAGGAATGAAATGTAAGTAAGATCCAAAATTCACTATGAAAAGAGCAAGTCCTTGGTCTTGCTATTCTATAGTTTATTCTCAACCAAGATAAAATAAATTGGGGGACCAAAAGTTAGTTTATACCACAATTAATTTCACTTTGGAGGGCCGGGGCACCTCTATGCCTAGCAAATGATTCATTGATTTAGTGTAGGGTCAGGCTGATCTCTGGCCGGGTCACGTTCGAGTCAACAAGGTTAAGTTTGGTTTCAGTTTAGGTTACTTCTACGTCAATCGATGTTTGTTCTAATAAAGTTGTCTTGCCTAAAAAAGAAATTTTGGACAGTGTTTGGATCAGGTTCTGCCCAGTTCAAATCATTTTTTATTTCAGGTTAACTATTTCGGATATCAGTTTGGATATGAATTCATGTCATTCCGTTAGGGTTGCTTTTGCCATGCCTAGCTACCTCTGTGAAATTTTGCCCTCTCAAAATATAAAGCGCCATCGTGACTAGTGGCTGGTTCACTCAAAATGGGGTCCTACGTACAGGCTTTGGGTTCCTGGCTATAGATCCGGATGACAAAAACCTAGGGGGCCCTTGAAGTCATAGATACCCTCGGTACATTTGCTCCTTTCAATCCTTGGCCGGGAGCTCTCATATGCCTAACTACCTCTCTGAAATGTTGGCGTCCCAAGATGTACATATAAGCCATCATCGCGAGCAATGGCTCATTCACTGAAGATGGGGTCCTACCTATAAGCTCAAGGTTCCTGGCTATTGTTCAGGACGATGAAAATCTGGGGGCCTTGACGTCATCGATCCCCTTGGTACATTTGTTCCTTTCGATCCTTGGTTAGGAGCTCTCCCCCTAAATCTTGTAAACATTGTTGTCGTAAGTACATTCCGAACTTAAACTTGAGACATTAGTACTTGAGTTCTAGTACAATCCAAATTTATGACCCCAATTGGATAGTATATTAGCACTTTCTTCACAACGCCTTTACCTCTCAGTCTTCTTCTCATATCTAGCAACTCTACAATGCTCATATCTATCTAAGTCAATTTTATTTTTCCAATACAACATGCACCCATTACGGCAAACATCAATTTTTTCATGAGGAAGCTGCAAAGCAGCAAGTGCAAGCAACTTCATTGCACAATAATAAGTATTAGTCATCCCATTGTTAGGTGGACACATTTCTTTCATCAGTGCTAACACATTATCAATAGGTCTATTCGTGATATTAAACTCACATTTGATATTTATATGAGAAGTGACACCACTGACAATAAAGACAACTCATACCTCTTATATAGATGTTTCTTTGATGCTTCCAACAAATCAAAGAATTTTTTCGCTGCTGAATAGGTTCTACCTCTGCATTTCATAACCCTTCATTATTGACCTCTAAATTCGGGCAAATCTCCTCATGGTTAACTCAATGAAAACATTTTGCCTGACATCCATGCTTATATAAATGTAAGTTCATAGTATCCCCATCTCAATAAGTTATGCTCCAACATTCATTACAAGGGCATCTCATGTTGTCCGACTTATTGAAACTTTGCTCTTGTTTAGCAAACGTTATAAACTCATTTTTTGCCTTATGAATGAATTCTTTATCCAAACTTTTTCCATCTAATCTTTCATATATCTACTCCCTATTTTCCCCCAATTACTGCAAAATATAATAATAAACCACTTAAATATGCTAATCTTATAATCTACTAATAATACCTGCATAGTAGTTTTATACATTCATGAATTATACAAAGACTTAAGGTTGTGATTAGCATGCAAATATTCAAATATTCATATAACAAAGTACAGCAGGTCCTCATATGCAATCAAATATAACTCAATCTCGTTAGACGGTAACAAAGACTTAAGGTTGTGATTAGCATGCTAAAATTGGTAAACGTCGTAAATACAGACGGAACTCTGGCCGTTTTATCCCAGGATTTATAACCACTATTACTTTTAGCCTGAGGGGTTTCTTTTAGGAACCTTGGCGGTGTGACGCCTCCTTGGGTCGGGGGTGTTTCATTAGGCAGTATCAACTTACCAAGTATCTCATATTTTCATGCTGTGGAATTGGGCATGTTTTAATTGAACTAGGTATGATTAAGTTAAGCGGCTTATATTGACTTACAATGAGGTTGGAATGGTGCTTTCTTGCCTTTGGCATCCTCCCTACAAATTTGTTTCATACTTTGGGTGGCTAAGATCAAGTTTCAATCTTAATACATGTATTTTTGCTCACCTTTCTTTCAGGTTCCACAAGAATCAAGTGGGAACAACCTTAGCAATGAATCGGGGCACGCTGGACCTTCAACCTCAACCTTACAAGTTAATTAGGTGGAGGAAGTGGTCTTGCTCAAGACTTTTGATGAATGCATCAGCAGATTGGGAAATTAATTTACGACTCTTGCATCATGCCAAATTTAGTACTCCAAACTTTTGGTTTTTTTGATTGTGTTGGATGTCAGTTCGATTTTTGAAGGCGCAATGCAGAACTTGATTTTTAGTAATTAGCACTGGCTAATTAATGCCGTCATA
>NCQV01118080.1:6385-20861 GCA_002740545.1 Lophocereus schottii
TTCAGTGACTGGTTGATCATATAAGTTTATTTCATCTAGTTTGCAATTTTCATTTTCTTGTTCTTTAGTTTCATTTCTGTTAGAGTAAATTAATTGTGACCTAATTTTATCCAGTTGGTATATGGTCCACCCGATTGTATTAATGCAATTGTACAACCGAGCACACAAATTGTCCATCTACGCCTCACGTACAAAAAATAAAGAAAACTGCTGGATTCAGCTCACTAGAAATACCCTATAGCTCACTAAAATATGTTGTTGTGCATCCAGTTTCACTCACTAAAAATAATGTATAGCTTAATAAAATATTTTAGTGAGCTGAGACAGAGTTTTAGTGAGCTAATATGTACTTTTAATGAGAAGACATACCGAAACTAATATATCTTATGCACGCAAGTTTCACTTAGTAAAAATACTATATAACTTATTCAATGTGCTATTGTACTAAAAAATGTTATTGTGAATTTGAAAATCACTAAACTATATTCTAGTTCTCTATATCTTTTTAGTGAGTTATGATATTTATTTATTAAGTTCTTATATCATACAACCAATTGTGCAGAAGTAATTGTGTAATCAAATTTCAGCTTACTAAAAATGTATAGCTCACTACAATACTTGGCGAGTTGAGATACAATTTTAGTGAGTTAATACATACTTTAGTGAGCGGATAGATCAAATCAATGCATCTTATGTACCCAATGTTTCATTTAGTAAAAATACTATATAATTTATTGAAATTTGCTATTATATTAAAAAAATGTTATTGTGCATCTGAAACTCACTAAACTATATTCTAGTTGTCTATATTTTTTAGTAAGTTATGACATATACTTAGTGAGCTATGGCATATACTTAATGAACTATGGCATATATTTAGTGAGTTGGGCTATATTTAATTAATTCACTATATTTCTATTATACTCGCAAAATATAATACAAACGCCCTTATGTTATAGTAAAAAATATTAAGCTGTAACATAACTCAAGAATTTGACAATATTATTTGCTGGCTATTTATACTATTCTTTTTAGTGAGCTATCCTATTTATTTAGTGGCTATGATAGATATTTAGTGAGTTATAAAATATATTTTGTGACCAATATGATTTAGCGTGGAATACTAATCATTCATAATAAAAAATGAGTAAATAAACAATGTTGTACACAATTTTAGTTAGCACATATGTTTTTTTGCTCAAATTCTAAGGTATGATATACTCATTTTTTAGTGAGTTATGACTTATATTTAGTGAGCTATGAAATATATTTAGTGAGTTGGATTATATTTAATTAATTCACTAGATTTCTATTATACTCACAAAATATAATACAAACACCCTTATGTCATAATAAAAAATGATTGAACTGTAACATAACTCAAGAACTTGACAATATTATTTACAGGCTATCTATTCTATTCTTTTTAATGAGCTATCCTATTTATCTAGTGAGGTATGATAGATATTTGGTAAGCTATAAAATGTATTTTGTGACCGATATGAAGTAACATGGAATACTAATCATTCATAATAGAAAAATGAATGAACAAGTGCACAATTTTAGTTAGCACATATACTTTTTTGTTTATATTTTGAGGTATGATATACTCGTCTTTTAGTGAGCTATGACTTATATGTAATAAACTATGATATATATTTAGTGAGTTGGACTATATTTAATTAATTCACTATATTTTTATTATACTCAAAAAAGATAATACAAACACCCTTATATCATAGTAAAAAATAATTGAGCTGTAACATAACCCAAGAACTTGATAATATTATTTGCTGACTATCTATATTATTCTTTTTAGTGACCTATCCAATTTATTTAATGAGCTATGATAGATATTTGGTGAGTTATAAAATCTATTTTTTGATCAATGTAATTTAGCATGGAATATTAATCATTCATAATAAAAAATGAGTGAACAAACAATATAGTTCACAATTTTAGTTAGTACATATACTTTTTTGTTCATATTTTAAGGTATGATATATCCGCCTTCTAGTGAGTTATGACTTATATTTAATGAGTTATGACATACTTTTAGTGAGTTGGATTATATTTATATTATATTGACTAAATATTTATAATATGAATACGTTTATGTCATAATAAAAGATAATATAAATATTTCTTACTAGCATTGTATTGTTCATTAAATATATTATATAGCTCACTAACATATGCAGTATTGCTCATTAATGTTGTATCTGTACATATAACAATTTGTAGAGAATTTTTTTCTTATTTTTGTTTATTTTTATAATTAATCTAAATGCTTCTATTGAGTAAAAACAAGAATAATAAATACACAAATTTTCAATTAATATTTATCTTAAAATTAGAATTTTTATACAAAAATAGTGAATGTAGATCTGTAATATAAATACAAGTGTATGCCTTAATATTTCAATGGAAGAATCTAAAAAATTAGAATTTTTTTTGAAAGGCGCTTAAAAGACTTTTAGGACAAAAAGAATAATAATTAAAAAATAGACCTTTGCTTTTACCAGAAATTGAACCCATAACCTCACCAATTTAGATAAAACACCCTTGCCATTTCACTACCCACTCATTCCTAATATTAATACTGATTATAATTATTGTTGAATCGGCAACGCCGTCTGTATAATTTGCAATTAGTGGTGGGTCCGGGCTAACAATTGAGTTGTCTATCCGGTTGTATATAATAAATTCTCCCTATTGCTATGTTAACCCTCAGTTACATTTTAGGGGCTGGATTATTATTATTATTATTATTATTATTATTATTATTATTATTATTAAATAAAACATAGATAACTGAGACGAGCAACATAAGAGAATAATTACTAGGGCTCCATCGAAACCTTGTCCTGGAATAGAAGAGACAGAGGGCCAAGGATGGACCGTCCTCACTCTTGGTGAAGAACTGAGAAACCGGGGCGAGCCCATGTGGCCACTCGACCTGCCCATTGGGAAGGATCCGATTTGAGCAGGAGAGGACCTCGTAGCCTGCCAGGACTCGGAGCATCCGGTCCAGCATGGCACCGGCATCCGGGTTCTTGGCGGGCAGCTGGGCTGCGATCTCAGCGGCCGAAAGGCGACCACCGGGCCCAGCCCGCTTCATGATCTCAAAAATATCGAGCTCGATCGCATCCCTTAGCACCGTAGCTGGGACTGAGCCTGTCGCCATAGCCAAGGCAAAAGTGCAAGCCTCTTCCTCCCCCATCAAATTTGTCTCAGGCTCCGCCATGCTGAACTTTGGGAGTTTGGGTCGTTTCAGGAAATTAGGATTGTTTTAGTGCATGCATATCAGACTCACATCATGCATCCCTTGTATAATTGGTTTTAATTTTTCCTTTTTCCTTTTTTTTTCTTGGGTAGGAAAAACATTCGTCGTACACTCCCGGTTCAACAAATTGTACAAACGGGTTCACATCGACCTTGGACCCACGAGTGGCGGTGATGTTTTAGCGCATCTTTCGACACAATGGGCCCATTTTGATTTTATTCTATTTTCAGAGTAATGCTATCAGATTTTTGTTAAGAAGACAAGTTTTGGAGTCAGTTCTTTCATAGGTAAATTGAGATCGGTAAACGAATAACGTAGATTGAGTTATATTGAACTAAGTTGAGGTGAATTGAGGTGGGTTGAAGTAAATTGAAGTTGGTTGAAATTGGTTGATTTTTTAATGTGATAAATTAAACTTGGTCAAAATAGTAGAAGCAAGTAGCTTGAAGAGAATTGAAGCAGATTGAGGTTGCTATTTTAGAATTAACCTACGAAATGAACGGGGCCTTGATAGGGTACCTTACATGCTAATTCTAGTGGTTTTTGGATTGTCAACAATAGTAGTTTGTCTTAGGGCTATTAAACAAGTCAGGTCGGGTCGCATTCGTATTTGTATCTTTTGTCTCAAACTTAAAGGGGTTGAGAGATTCTCAACCTGAATCTAACTCGTTTATTAAATGGGTTGAAAACTTTGACCTGTACTCGTTTATTTTTTAAACGAGTTAACCTGAAATTTACCCATTAATCAATTTAATACAAATAGGTTAGGTTCATTTCATTCGGTTACCTATTTAGCTGCTTTATATATTGACTAAAATATGATTACGAAACATTATAAATCAATTTCTTGATTTTAATATAACATCATAATACAACCATTATCTATGATTCATAAGAATCACAATCACAAAACAAATATCAACTTTATTAAACCCCATATTTTCACAATTTCTCTCAAAAAGTACATGGTAATTGGATAAACTAATCAACATATTTAATCTATTTAATTAAATGGTTTAAATATGTATTTTATCCTGTCAAAATTCTCAACCTGATCTAACCCAATTAATTAAACGGGCTAAATATGTCAATTCATTTAATTAAACAGGTTAAAAATCTTTACCCAAATTCACTAAATTTCGTACTCAATTCGGATCGGTAACCATTTCGAGTTAACTTTTGACAGTCCTAGTTAGTCTAATAAGCATTATCTAAGTTAAAAAGTTATTAAGTTTTAAGATTTTTGTAGGGTTTCCAACATCAACAATTTGGACAAGAATAATTCGACTTTTAAAAATTAATGTTAATTAAGTTGATCTTTTAAGTATTATTTTTATTAAGACGACTTCCATATTTAAGAGCTTTTGATTGATTTGTAACAAGCTAATTAGTAAGGATACAACTCTATTCTAAAATAGACCTTTTATTATCATGAAACAAATCAAAATATTAGTATAATGGCAACATAATATAACCCAAATGATTTAAGCTATTTGGAATATTTACAACAATGCATATATGACAAGGTCCATACATTATAGGCGAATGTTACACAATGTATGTTATTGAAACAAACCAACTCTTTTTCTGTTTCATCTATATAATATATTATGAAAGAGAAAGCCTTTTTATCAATTTATGCATAAAACCTTCCCTTTTGGATGTCTATTGTGTATATATAATAATAAATATAGTCATAAATCTATGAAATCTTATCCCAGGAAATGCAGTGTAAATTGCATTAGGGAGAAACCACCCATGTACCACGTTATTCATCTTCTCACCACAAACCTCGTGCCCTAGCATTCATGGCGCCCCCAAGCTCGGCTCAGAGATGGACAATGTTTGATGCGGCGATCTCTATTGCTTCCAGGGTTATTGAAGCCATCATTCATCATACCTGATGACTGTGGTTGTAATTGGAACTAGGATTATTTGATCGAGATGGAAACTTACTATCAACCATTGAGAGGCACGACATTTAGAATTCCTAGTTTTTCTGATTTTGCATTTTAATTCACAAGCTAACTAATTTGTTTGGAGCCAATTATGCAGATTCTATCATTTCATCAATTTCATATATCAATCGTTAACTGCACATTGAGATGCGAATGGGAAAGGTAATGGAGACACTTGCAATTATTTTAGCAGCTCCAGTAACGGGAAATGAGAATTGAGGGCATTGGTAGAGAGATTGACTTTAATTAGCCAATATACGCGACATATAGCTATAACGGAATATTATGTGCATCAAAGGATAAGAATTCCTCGTATCCATCGCCCTAAGAATGACAAATAGCAAGCTTGTTAATTGTATAGTGGAATTAGAAAGCTGATTTTTCCACTGGACTTTCCTTCCCTTCCACGAAAAATTTAGCCTTATGCCACAAATGCCCCGCAATCACAGTTGCATGCTTACCCTCATGATCGCTCATTTCTTTCTTTGCCCCCTAATTCCTTTGTTTTTTCCCCCTTTCTTTCCTTATGGACTTAGATATCTTTTGTTCTACTTCCGACAAATTACAAAAAATCTCTTGGCCTCCGGGGCCCCTCCTTGTTCTTGTCTTATTTTTTCTTAAAAACTGATGCTTTCATTTTTAAACCTTTTAAAATCAGTTTTCATTCTTCTTATTTATTTTTGTATTTTCCTTCTAAACAATGATACCTTTTATTCAGAGGAATGCAACAAATTGACTATAGCTATATGTTTATTATCTAAAGATTTGTTTGTTCTACTGAATCACTTTCGAGTCTAAGCAACTTGGTTTACCTAGGCTATTTAATGAAAATACTAAACTTAGCATTAATTATAAAAAATGTGAGTTGTAGTAAAAAAAAAATAAATTAAGAGTTTATCTTTGATAGGCATACCATTTTGACATATAATTGAATCTAGCTTGTTGAATAAGTTATTTTTTTTCTCTATAACAACAATACCAACACTTTTAGTGTGTCTTCCATTTTTGTGGGCTATGAAAAAAATTCAAATGTTGGCAGTCTTATCCATATATACAAGCACTCATGCAAGTAGAGAGAGTAATTATTCTAAGAGAACCATATAAATATATTCTGAGAAAACATTTTATTGGTCAAAAATTTCTTGAAATATGATCGAGCATTAAAGCGTTAAATACTTAGATAAAAATTTCATGAAACATATTTAAAATACAAACATTAAATCTTCAAATTATGTAAATATTAAATAAATAAATAAACAATATGAGCGCTATGTGTGCCCACTACTAGTAAAAAGAAAAAAAAAATCAGTAAACCAAGAATCCCGTTTAACGATTTATCAGCCTATAATTATATTTTAGTAAAAGGTTAATAAAAATAGTAAAAAGGGAATATAAACATAAGAAGTACTTGAAAAAACATTGTGTATAAATTATTCACAGAAATATCAAATATATAAATGGAGCGAAAGTGCACGTCTGAGACAATGTCATTTCTATGGAACTCAATACCAGAGCATTCAAGGGAGAATAATAATAACAGTGAAATGTGCAGCATGAGGGAAAATAAGAAGTATTTCATTAAAACATGGACCATTTTTTATTCTTTTTTAATTTGAGCATAAATTGAAAGTGGAAAGCTAAAACCTTCAAAAATTCTATGGTACACACTCATGTGCCTAATTATGTATATGTCTATATAAGAAGGTGTGTACCATACTAGAATACATACGTTTGTATCTAAGAATTTTTGAAATACAGTATGTACCGTCTAATATACGTGTGTACATAGTTAGGTACATAAGTATTAGGAGTGAGTAATAGATTGGGTTGGGCTGAACTCAACTAATCCATTAACTAAACGGGTTGGGCTGGGTTCAGTATATTTATTAATGGGCTGGACTGGACTATGAGTCAAATGAACCCGACTAGCCCATGACCCGCCTATTACCACCTAAGAAGTATTTTTGGTTAGTTAATTTTTCAATTAATGTATTTGTAATTTTTCAACCAAATTAAACAAATTCAAATTCAAAGTTAGGAAATACATAATTAAGCTAATAAATGGGACGGGTCAAGTTGGGCCATGGGCGGCCCGCTTTTGGCTCGTTTAAAAGCGGAATTAATTTACACTAGACAACGGTGTATAATTATTATTGTTATGTACAAAGTGTTGGTAATAAGGTTAACTAATTAAAATATGTAAACTAGTGTGTCAATTAAGTTAAAAAAATAATGAGTTACTAAACGGACCGTTAATGGGCTTGTCCAGTCAAGCCCATTAATATGCCTTAATGAACTTGCCCATTAGTAGTTCAATCCATTATTAACCAGATTCTTTATTAGCCTTATTTTAAACGGACTGATTGTTTAATATAATAAATATTTAATCTGTTACCTATCCTTAATAGGTGTATATATCATAGAATCACTGTGGAGCTTAACATTTCGTACAATCGTCCCTACATTGAGATTCGGCGATTTTTTCTTTTGTTTTTTGGTTTTGTTTTCACTTGATGTGAGGTTAATTTTGTCATATTACAGATATTTCCGTGGAAGCGGACAAAAATCTCGTGGAAAATCAGCTGCCATGAAGCATTGTGTTCGGACCAATCATGACCATACACGGCAGATCAAGGACGATTGCATAATACAGTTGCCCATAATGGGAAGAGTGCGTAAGGCAATTGAACAGCAACAGCTAACTGGCTTTTGGAAAATCATCTAATGCTCTAAAATTCCTCTTGCCCTACGCGGTTGCAACGGCCAGTTCGTTCCTTGCTCTATAAAATAGCATATCAAGTCCTCATTTAGTGGGATCAGGCGAGGGTAAAAAGGGCGCAGCTTGAAAGAGCGATTCACTTGCCATTAATATCAAATTGTGCGTACACTTGCATTTTACATCTTGAAGAGAAGCCGGGCTCACTACTCAACTTTGTACCTATTATTTTGACTACTATTGATAGCATTTTATTTATTGGTTCCATGCCTGTTAGTCTTGTGGTGGTTGTGATTTTTGTTCGTATTGGATCTGAGTGATTATTGAAGGAGGTTGTGTGGGAGCTTTTTGGAGATGCATAGAAGATAGACATAGTTTGTGGTTATGATGCTGTAAACACAAATTTCAAGACTAAAATATATGGGTACAATCTCTGTATAATTGTTACAAGTAAACAAATAAATAAATTTTCTAATTCAATCTCCAATTTGTACTTGAAAAAGGGGTCAGCTCACTTGAATCTCAATCAAGTTGATTGATTTGACTTCCTTTGAATGAACTTCAATTAATTTAATCTTGAGAGATGACCTAAGAAGCTGGATTTCAATCAAGACAAGCTTTCTTCAACGTTCGATAGGAGAGGGCATGCTTTGATTGTACCTGTTGTCTTTCTTTAGAGAAATTAGCTTTTTGAGTCTTTAGAATATCTTCGGAGTGAATGAATCTTCCGCCTCTAAGTAGAAGGGAGCAGTGCTCTATTTGTACGGAAAGAATCTCTCACCCCTAATTAGGGTTTGCGACTTCTTCTTGTGTCGTTGTTGGGTCTTTGACTAATTAGTCATTTGACAATTGACTTGGCTGTCATTTGGGTCATAACTTGGTAGTCGTTTGGGTCATGACTTCTAATAAATTAAATTAATTAAATGGGTTAACCTAAAATAATTAATTTATATTAATATTCTAATATGACACATTTTATTGTTTTTTTAGTGTGTATAAATCGTCCTCTCAAGAGTCCACCTCGTCTACGATCTTGGAGTGCTTGAGGAGGTTGAATCTCGAAGCTCGTAAATTAATACAAGGACCTTTGTAGATTTTGGGAGGTTATAATGAGATCATTTTTGGATGGGCCTCATTGATGGGCACAAGAAACACTTTGGTGAATACATCCATCATCGAACTCATTTATTAGGAAACTAGGTTAAAGCTAGACCCCTCACGCTAGCGGTGAATAAAATGATAGAAAAAGAAAAGAAAATCATTTCTTTCATTAGCGGTAAATCAGCCTCATGAACATAAATGCGGGCAGTAGCTATCTTAGAGAACGAAGGCTACATACCAAGCAAACACCAATCAACATCTAGCACCTTGCCAAGCCATTTCAATGCAAGGGGACGCACAACTGTGAATGTCCTATTGCAATTGTCGGTTGGAGCAATTTCGTTTCATGAACTTCCAGTAGCCATCAACCCCAAAACATCATTTTTTTTCTTTAGCTTTCTTTGTGCCATTGCAGGAAAATGCCCCCCCGCCACCTTTTTTTTGGCCCACTTTGTTTTATTTCTTTCTCCCTTTTTTCTGGATTTTTTTATTCGGAAGAAAAATCCTTTGTTTTTTGGTTATGTAATTAACCTACAATTTTGCGCCTAACCATTCTCGATGACATCTTTCGGCTCCTCTTTTATGATCACACGCTTGATCCGTGCCAATGAAAATTGAGAAACATGAGGCTCAAGCATCAATGGCACAAGAAGCTTCACAAGAATGGCAGGCACGGCCAGTTTCCAAGCAAACGAAGGGAATATTAGCGCCGACCAAACCCACGAGTTGCAAATAGTTCACGGCATCAACACCTTGGAGAAATTTGCTCTCCAACGAAGCCGATGAGAGGCACCTGCATTTATTTTTTTGTGTCGTTTTGCGGTGTGCTCTCTCTTTTCACTGTCCTTGTTTTCTTGGATGTAGGCCTCCGCTTCGGATTGTGGGAGATTCCAATCTTTAGATTAATAATGCTCCTACGACGATTATTTTTGAAGGCGACTCTTACTTGATTATCACCTAGTCCATTAAATTATTTTCTTTTATCAATTTTTAACATTTGGATGCCTTACCCGTATAAGGGTCCATCATAGGTCGTCTTCATTAATTTTCGACCTTTGGATGGTTTGCCCGTAAGGGTGCACCAAAAGTTGCCTTGATTATTTTCGGCCTTTGGATGACTTGCCCGTAAGGGTCCACCGTAAGTCGCCACTATTATTTTCGACCTTTGAAAGACTTGCTCGAAAGGGTTTACCGTAGGTCGTCTCCATTACTTTCGGCCTTTGGATGGCTTGCCCCCAAAGGTCCATCATAGGTTACCGTTATTATTTTCCAATATTCGTATGATTCCATCTAACATTGTCATCCTTTAGATGGCTTGCCCACATGGGTCCATCTTGGGTGACTTTCTCGAATGTTCTCACCTCTTGTACAGCTAGCCCACATGGGTCCGACTTGGGTGAATTTCTTGCATATGAATATGGAGGCCACCTCATCGTCGTCACGAACTTGACAAGAACGTCATGTCATTTGAAGGTGAAGGCTGTTGACTTAAAGAAGACTAGTATGCTGTCGTTGGCATGAATGAGGATCCAACAAGGAGGACGAGGTAATCTTATCATTCCCATCTTGCAGGAGGAAGCCTACGTCACCAACACGGATCGGATAACGAGACCATCTGTCGTTCCCATCTTGTGAGGGGATATCGCCTACTTGAAGGAGGAGGCTTACATCACTGTTGATGCTGACTTAAAGGAGGAGGCTTTCAACTAGAAGCGGAAGACTCCATTGCCACAATTACAAATTTGAAGGATGATGCTTATGTCCATTGCGACCAATTTGAAGGAACCCTAAAAGTCTTTGAGGACTTGGGAGTCTTTAATTTCGATTACTTGAGAGTTTTGAACTTAAAAGATTTAGTTGCCTTGAGTTTTGCTGACTTGAGAATCTTTATCTACAATGACTTAAGAGTCTTAAACTTTCATGACTTGAGTGTCTTTACTATCGATGACTTGTGAGTCTTGAACTTGAGAGACTTGTGAGTCCTTGATTCGAATGAGTCGGGAGTTTTTATCTTTGATGACTTGTGAGCCATTGAGTTAGCTTTAAGGTTTGTAATTTTGTTGTCTTAATAGTCTTTAAGCGACTTCGAAGTCTTTGATTTCGATCTCTTGAGAATCATGTGGGTGACTTGACATTTTGTGTTGACTTGAGAGGTTAAAAGCTTGGACTTGGAAGTCTTAAGGGTGACTTGGGAGTCAGAATTGTGACTTGGGAGTCTTTAGGAGTGACTTGAAAGTCTTCACTACGTATATAGTTACATTGAATTGGAGTTTGTTGACTTAAAAGTCTAATATAAGTAAATTGAAAACCTTTTAATGTGACAATTTGGGGGTTTACGAAATTTGACGAGTTAGGAGCCTCGAAATTGAATGACTTGATAGTCTCTTACTTTGTTGACTTAGGAGTCTGAAACTTTGATGGCTTGGTAGTCTATGAGAGTTTGATGACTTAAGAGTCTATAAAATTTGATGACCTAAGAGTCTTAAAAGTTTGGCTCGGAAGTCCACGAGATTTGGTAACTTCGGAGTCTGTCAAGCTTGACTTCGAAGTTTGGTAGGATTGACTTCAGAGTCTTGCATAGTTAACTTCAAAGGCAGAGAGTTCGATGACATATGTGTTTGTAGAGGCTAACTTAGAAGTATCAGAGTTTGGGCGACTTGAAAGTCTAACATGAGTGACTTGAAAGTCTTCGAGTCTGTACAAGAAGTGACTTGAAAATATGTAAGTTCTTTGATGATTTAAGAGTCTATAGAGGTTGACTTGGAAGTCTGCCTCCTCAATGCCAATTTTGGGTCGCTCTTTTTTAGAGCACTCTCCAATATGATCTTAATAGACAATCAATTAGATTCTTCAGTGTCTTCTTCGTCTAATGTAATTTTTCCTTCTTTTACAAGTTGTAGGACTTGTTTTCTGAATGTTTTGCACTTTTCCATAGGATGACTAATGATCCTGTAAGACTTGCAATATTTGTGAACATTAATTCTTCCAATTTCTTTAGGATGGCTTGACTCTAGGAGTTCTATAAGTGCTTTCACAAGAAGTTTGTCAAGCATTTGTAGCACATCAGACTAAAAACAACGGTATTCCTTCTCCTTGGAGTCTCTATACATGGAGCTTCTACTTCTTGACGACGTTATTGATTCATCATCATTGAGGTGTCTTCTTTAGTAGGCAATTGTAAGCCCCATATCATGACTCCATGTTGCTAATTCTTGGAATCTTTTGGGCTTGTTTACTTATAAGACATAAAGTATATCCCAATCCATCCCTTGGACACACATCACAACGGCAGAAGCTTTTGATAGACAGTCCTTGCACCCCAGACAGAGAGCACGCCAACGGTTAATGCAATCAATGACTGACTCATTGTTCCATTGCCTTGTGCTAGTTGACTATGTTATGCTAAACACACAGCAAGTGCTATAGAAGTGATTCAAGAACTCACTTTCCATTTGCCCTCAGTAATCAATGGACTCAGAGGATAGCTCTGTACACCAGTCAAATGCAATTCCTTTAAGGGATCGCACGAGTTGTTTCATCAATCAGTCTTCTTCAGTGCCAACATTACTGTAGGTTTCTATAAAATAGGCGATGTCCTGCTTGGGGTTACCCTTGATGTCTGATTGTTGGAACTTAGGTGGCTAATAGCCATGAGGCATGCAAAGTGCATTAATCCTTTTTGTATAAGTCTTTGTATACAAGTGAGTCTTGTGAGACCCTCTTTCCAACTGAGCCTTAATTGCATTTGCTATTAAGTTTTGAATCTACTCAACACGCGTTGAGCCTAAAGAGCGATCCTTCTTTGCCTTGCGCTCATCGTCAGATTCTACGCTGTGATTAGACACTTTATTAGAATCTTCTGTGCCTAAACCTTTATTGGAAGTTTCAAAGGATTTCTTTTCCAACTTCTTCACTAGCTTAGCAATCTGCTCGTTTTGACGCTGAATTTGGGCGTCCTTTTCTGCACTTTCCTTTGAGAGCTTATTAAGCTTGACCTTTATGTCTGCCAGTTGTTCCTCTAAGTTGATAGCCTATATCTCCATGACTGCTAGGATGTCTGTGTTGGAAGACTCAGTTTCTGATTGGAAGATGTGCAAATCCCTTGGAGATGTTCGTGAAGAATCACTACCATCATAGTTGTCATCCTCTGCACGGAAAGGCTGAAAGGCAGGATTGATGTAAACTTGGAATTCATTGATTCCATGAACTAAAGTCTTCCTAATATTGAACGTAGTAAGAGGCTTTAGTTTCAAATTAAGGAGACAAGCAGCTTGATTGACTCCACCAGAAGGCAAGTCGGAGTCAAATTTTTGAGTTTTCCGTGACTTCAAAGTTGGAGCCATGACTTGTTCCTTTAAAGTGATGAAGGCAGCGACCTTGGTCATGCTCCTTGTCATCACCCTAGTGCTTCGACTGCCAGATGCAGTACTAGCCTTTGCGGATCCCTTAGATGTAGATCTGATATTCTCCTTCTTTGAGGATTGAAGAATGGCGTTCTTAGGAGCCATGTCTTCTTCAAAGGAGTTCATAACTTGTTCGCTTGGAGAATGAGATGAGAGACAGAGATATCCGACCGGGCGTGCCAAATTTGTAAACACAAATTTCAAGTCTAAAAATAATTAGACAAGAAATTGAGAAACAAATTGAATTTTTGTATTGATATTGTATATATGGGTACAATTTCTGTATAATTGTAAATAAATAATTTCTCTTATTCAATCTCTAATTTATACTTAAAAGAGGGTCGGTTGACTTGAATCTCGATCAAGTTGATTGATTTGACTTCCTTTGAATACATTTCAGTGAATTTGTTCTTGAGTTAGGGTCGAAGAGGCTTGATCTCAAGCAGGACGAGTTTTCTTCAACCTTCTATAGGAGACGACACGTGCTTTGATTGTGCTTATTGTCTTCCTTTAGAGAAATTAGCTTTTTGAGTCATTAGAATGCCTTCGGAGTGAATGAATCTTCCGCTGTCGAGTAGGAGAGAGTAGTGCTCTATTTATACGGAAAGAATATCTCACCCCATAACTAGGGTTTGTGACTTATTTGCCTTCATGAGCCGTTAATTGGACTCTTGACTTGTTAGTCCTTTTGACTTGCAATTTCATAGTCAATTTGACTATTGACTTGGTAGTAATTTGGGCTATGACTTGGTAGTTGTTTGGGTTATGACTTCTAAATAAATTAAATTAATTAAATGGCTTAAGCTAAAATAATTAATTTATATTAATATTCTAATATGACAATTTTTATGATTTTTTGAGTGTCTACCAATAATCCCCTCAAGAGTCAACCCCGTCCCTAATATTGGAGTGTCGAAACTTGTAAATTAATACGAGGACCTTTGTAGATTTTGAGATGCTATAATGAGATCATTTTTGGATGGGCCTCATCGATGGACGCAAGAAACACTTT
>NCQV01118082.1:2969-15547 GCA_002740545.1 Lophocereus schottii
GAGCTTACTAGGGCATTCCTCGCCAAATTCTTCCCATCTAGTAAGACGGTAAGCTTGAGGAACCTTAAAGGAATAATGAGACACTTTATGAAGGATGAGAGCAATTCAAAGGCTTATTGTGCCTACGTCCTCACCATGGGCTCTGAGAATGGATGGTCGCACAAATGTTCCGCAATGGAGTTACTTAGCCCGTACAATATACCATTGATGCGGTTGCAAGTGGCACCTTGATGAACAAAACAGAGAATGAAGCCTACAATTTGATTGAGGAGATGACTTAATAACTTCCAATGGTCCAACAAGAGAGGCCAACCCAAACAAGTTGCAAGTAAGCTTGAAGTAGATGCGCTTACTTTCTTTTATGCTAAAGTAGATGATATGGCCCAAAGATTTGATCATTTAAATGTTAATGCTGTAAATTAAAGTGTCCCTCCCCCATATGAAATTTATGATTCTGTTGACTATTTTGCTATAAATTACCAAGTTCGGAGTTCTTTTTCCTAAGACACAAGTAACCAAGTTAATTAAGTCAACTACAACTCGAGACTAACCCGTGACCCTTATTATAATACCTACAGTCTGGGTTGGAGGAATCACCCAAATTTCGCGTATAGGTTTAACTCTCCCAACTTGGCCCAAATGAATGCTAGGCCATCCCTTGGGTTTCAACGGCTTCCCTTTCCTCAACAAGGTCTCCAAAAGTCTAACTTAGAGGCTATGATGGAGAGCATACTCATGGCCTAGCAAAATCAAGATGAGTCCATAAAGTATTTAGCCTTTAAGGTTGATGTGCTTACTACTCATAATAAGATGCCAGAAGCCCATATTACCTAACAAGCTAGCTCTTCATCCATACCCTCAGGATGACTTCCTAGCAAGCTCGATCCTAACCTATAACACCCCGAATGTACTTAATTCATTGTTTGTGTTATTAATTAGAAGTGATATCCCAAATGATCGAGGCATTACCGCCATCTAAAAAGGACAAGGCTTGGCTAAAAAATAATTAAATATAACTAAGCGGAACATCGTTACCATCACATGGCATTTGTAAAAACAAATCATCAAATTAACATCAATAGTATCTAACAATCTCAAAGTTTACAACAAAATATAGTAACTCTTAGTAAAGTATAGTTCTAACATCAAAATATCTCACAACATAGTGCTCAAAACATTTCAACACTAAAACACCACTATTCCTTCCATACTTTCCCTCTCACTTATCATCTCCAATCGGTTTGCCAGTTGGAGGGCGATTCACTAAGCATTTTTCCAAAACAAAACATGAAAACATTTCGAAGTGTGGGTTGAACCTCAGTACATGCATTTATGTATTGTTAAATATTCTTTGAAAAATTGATTGGGAGCGCATTATAATTCAATTTAATTTAAAATAGGGAATGAGATAAATATAAAACTGCATTATCAATTATTATCTGATAGTGAACCCCTAGTAACTGTTATGATATGAAGATGGGTGTACACCTGCCAAATCGATCGGGACACCTAGCCTAAAGCAACGCGTGCAACTAAAGGGCAATGGCCTATAACTGATAATTGATGGGGTCACTAATTATGTGATAAACCACTGATTAAACTGATTTATTGATCCATTTACCAAAACATTATAATTTGATAAATGCATGCTAATTTCTAAAGATACAGACAATGAATGTACCTGAGACTTTTAATGAAATTTAATTGAGTATGATTATGCACAAAAGGGGAAGAAATAATAGATAGGCCCTGATTATGTATAAAATATCATCATAGGAACATATAGTTAGCAAATGTATTTATTTTCATAGTTAATACTTTAGTAAAAGAAAAAGTAAGGATGAAACAAGGGCTAAAATAAATGACTCATAACCTTATTTCTTGACCGCTATTTGAGACTTAACTCCTTAATATGGAAAGCTTAAGAAGTCCTAAAAAATATTGATTGGCAACACAAAACATGATTCCCGTAATGGGGTTCCCAAAATGGGGTTAGAATGCAAGTGTACCAATTCTGATCATACCTGTGCAGTTCTAGCACAACGGCCATAACATTTTCCACAGACCTTGGATTAAGGTGATTTATAAGGCATTTCAAAGCTAGCACACTGATCTATGGACCCACTAAAATTCATAATTTTTGGGTAGGCTGATCATTACTAGTTTATTAGCAAATGTTCCCCTAATTTCTGCCATTTCCCAGCCCCCACTCTCATTGCTTTTTCCTTTCTTTTCACACACATCCTCATCTAAAATCAATCCTTAAAATCATGGAACAAAGCTTTGGTCCTTTCCATCACCATACAAAGCCACCATACTCAATTTCACTTCATAATCATATACAACTATTCATTTCTAAGTAAAATGTACACAAATAATATGCTTAATGCCAAAATAATTCAAATCATGCATTACTTGCTAAAACCCTGGCTTGTAACCAACTTACCTCTTCTTTATCTTCACCAAAAACACCCTCATAAACATTATTAGAGATTAAAACCACTAAATCAAGTGCAAATAATCCAAGAAAAACAAAATTCTAAACCTTAACTTTGTATAATCATGAATAACCCTAACCCTAGCATGCTCAAAAGTCAATCAACCATTAGAAACATCAAAATACCTCCTGTTTCCATCCAAAGAATATGATCAAAACTCAAATAAACATAAACAACATTCAAAATCAAAAATCCAAAGAAATAGGCTTAGGGTTACTCACTTTGAACTTGAAAAAAGTAGAGATGGAGGTGATGTTTGGTGGTTTTGAGAATTGGGATTGGTGGCTAGTGGTACTAGAGTGTCGAGGGGGTCAGATGTAGCCAAGGTTGGCTGGAAAACACCAGGAAAAAGGGTGGCAACTGCTGGGGGGATGACCATGGGTTGGAGAGAGAAAGGAGAGAGAGAGAGATTTGTGTTTTGGTTGTATTTTTTTGACTTATCAACATGCTTGGCTGAATTTTTATCTTCAAAAATGAGTTTTAGCTAAACATGGTTGGGCTTAGTTATCATAATTAGTTAGATTAATAATGCAACTTGTTAGGCTTCAAATTGGGCCGAAATAAGTTGGGTTTGGGAATAAAACGGTCTGTAATGATAATATTTTTTGCGTAACTTAAAATTAAATTTTTGAAATGTTACGGAAAACAAAATAAATCACTTAGATTATAATTGTTATAGCCTACTATCACTTCTCCCAAGACAATCGTTAATAATTAAATAAACAAATAAAATCCACCTTGCCAAGTGAGGGCCCACATAAAGTTTTCCACATCGGGATGATTAAATGCAATAAATAAATATGAGAAAATTATCAGCATGAGGTAATTAAATAAATAAACATAATTTATGGTTGGGCTATGCAGCCTTCTCCCCTTAAAAAGTTTTGTCCTCAAAACTTATGAACTTTATCATGTCATACAATATTATCTTAAATAAATATAGGTACTTGGCTTTCATTTCCTCTTCAATCTCCCAAGTGGCTTCTTGGGAGGTATGGTTTGTCCAAAACACCTGGACTAAAGGTATCTGCTTGTTGCGTAATTGCTTAATCCTGTGATCTAGTATTTGGACTGGAAACTCCTTATATACTAGGTCCTCAGTTATTTTAATAAATACATGTATAATGGTGTGGTTCGCATCTGGAATATACTTCCTGAGCTGAGAGATGTGAAACATGTTATGCACATGTTCTAGTTCTATGGCAGATCCAGTCGATATGCTAGGAGATATAACTTTTCAATGATTTCATAGGATCGAATATATCTTGGACTCAATTTACCCTGCATTCCGAACCTCTTAATGCTCTTAGTTGGTGAAATTTTCAAAAAAACTTTGTCGCCTACTCTAAGGGTCTTCTTCTTTTATTCACATAACTCTTTTAACGGCTCTGGCTGCCTTAATATGCTCTCAAATTCTTCTTATTGTTTTCACAGTTTCCTAGATCAGCTCGGGACCTATGATCAATGCCTAATCCAAATCACTCTAGCACAACGGGGTTCTACATTTTCTCCTGTATAAAACCTCAAACGGAGCCATTTTGATAGTGAACTGGTAACTATTATTATAAGAAAACTCCACTAATAGTAAATTGTCTTCCTGTTTTCCTTGGAACTCCAATACACAAGCTCTTAACATGTCATCCAGAATTTGATTCACTCTTTCAGTTTGCCCATCTGTCTCAGGGTGATAAGAGCTACTAAAGTTCAATTTGGTCCTAATAGCTTTTTGAAGTACTTGCCAAAAACAGGCTTAGAATCTTTGATCCCTATCTGATACTATATCTAAGGAGATCCCATGCAGGTGGACTATCTCCTTAACATACAATTGGGCTAGTTTTTCAACTCCCTAAGCATCCTTAATTGGCAGAAAATGGGCCAACTTGGTAAGTCAATCAACTATGACCCAGATAGCATTCTTCTTTAAGGCAGAAAGGGGTAAACCCAAGGGTTAAACCCATAACAAAGTCTATTGAGACTGAGTTCCACTTCCAAGTGGAAATTTCTAGGGGTCGCAGTTCACCCATGAGGCGTTGATGCTCTGCTTTAACCTTCTAGCAATTTAGACACTTGTTTATATATTCTGCAACCTCCTTCTTCATATTATTCTGTCAGAAATATTGTCTTAAGTCTCTATACATCTTGGTGCCTCCTGGATGCACCGAGTAGCTAGTATTGTGAGCCTTCTCTAGGATTTGTTTCCTCAATTCCTTATTTTTGGGTACACATAGGGGATTTTGAAATCACAAGCCTCCTCTAGGATCTGTTTCCTCAATTCCTTATTTTTGGGTGCACATAAGCGATTTTGAAATCACAAGGTCTCATCCTCATGTACTACAAACCCAGGAGACTTACCCTTCTCTAAATTTTATTTTATAATTTGGGGTTTATGATCACTTTCCTGGTTCATCCAAATTTCCTCCACTATGGAAGGCAATAAGGTAAGTGCTGATAATTGAACATTTGTTTGTTCATGGGACACTAGTTGAATTCCCAAGTCCTCAAGCTTTCTCAAGAGACTTAATTGAGTAATCATCACAGTGTTTGAGCCATGTTGCGTTTTCCTACTCAGGGCATTCGCTACAACATTTGCTTTTCCTAGATGATATTGAATCTGTAAATCATAATCCTTAAGCAACTCAAGCCAACACCACTATCTTAAGTTAAGCTCCTTCTAGGTGAAGATATACTTCAAACTTTGATGGTCAGTATAGATCTTGCATGGTACCCTATATAAGTAATGTCTCCAAATTTTCAATGCAAAGACCACGGCCACTAACTCTAGGTCATGTGTAGGGTAATTTTTTTCCTATAAGACTTGAGCTGTCGAGAGGCATAAGCTGCTACTTTATCTTCCTACATCAGTACACACCCCAAACTGTTCTTTGGAGCATCACTATAAATGGTATATTTTTTACCCTCTATTGGTAGCATTAAGATTGAGGCAGTAGTTAATCACTATCTTAACTCCTGAAAGCCTCTTTCACACTTGCCTGTCCACTCAAATCTATTCGCTTTCTTCAAAGGTTTGGTTAGGGGCGAAGCTATCTTTGAAAAGTCCTTGACAAACCTTCAATAATAGCCCGCTAAACCTAGAAAGCTTCTAATCTCAGTGACGTTGGTAGGCCTCGACCATTCCGTGATTGCCTTCACCTTCTGGGGGTCAACTTTGATTATTTCTTTTATAACCACATGTCCTAAGGATACCAATTCTTCCAACCAAAATTTAGACTTCTTTAATTTACCATAAAGTTGTTGCTCGATCAGGGTTTATAACACCATCCTCAAATGATTAGCGTGTTCCTCCCTGTCTTTATAATAAGATCAGGATGTCATCTATGAACACTACTACAAATTTATCCAGATAAGGTCCGAAGGCCCTGTTCATAAGATCCATGAAAGCTGCGGGGGCATTAGTGAGGTGAAATGGCATTACTGTAAACTCATAGTAACTATACCTAGTCCAAAACGCAGTTTTGGGAATATCTTCAGGTTTAATCCTAAGTTGATGGTACCCTAACCTCAAATCAATCTTAGAGAAGACTCATGCTCCTTGTAGTTGGTCAAACAAGTCATCTATTCGCAACAGAGGGTACTTGTTTTTTATAGTGATCTTGTTCAACTCCTTGTAGTCACCACATAGCCTTAAGGTTTCATCCTTTTTCTTTACGAACAACACTGGGGCACCCCATGGTGACACACATGATCTGATAGATCCCTTTTATAATAGCTTATCTGATTGAATCTTTGGCTCCTTAAGCTCAGTTGGGGCCATACGATATGGGGCTTTGGAGATAGGCTGGGCATCGGGGATTAATTCAATTCCAAAATCAATTTCCCTCTGTGGAGGTAGTCCTGGTAGCTCTTCAGGAAATATATCTCTAAATTTACAAACTACAGGAACACTTAGTGCTTTCTCTTCTTTTCTTTGGGTGTCAATAGCATAATAGCAATATCCGATACACCTCTGACATAACAGCTTACTTACTTTCATAATAGAAATTAAGGGACAAGGTTTTTACTTTCTCTACCCATAGAAACATACTTCTCTCGCATTTTCATCCCTCAAAATAACCTTAGGATCTTCACAGTTAATTTTAGCTCGTAAGTGTGTAACCAATTCATTCCCAAAATGATATCAAAGTTAGACAAATCAAATTAAATCAAATCCAGAGAAAAGGTGGTTCCACCAATGGTAGCGGGAACTAGTTTGTAGGACATGGGCACTCAATCACAGAATCATTAGGTAACTTGATCCTATAGGTGGTTTCCATCCTCCTACCCTCCAAGTTCAATTGCATAGTGAATCGGGTGGATATAAATAAATGAGTAACACCTGAATCAAACAATACACAAAATGGCTTTGAATTTAAAATGAGAGTTCTAGTGACTACCATACCAGAAGTGACAGCTTCCTTCTTGTTCATTACATATGCCCATCCTAGCGGTGCAGGCCTTGGTGGTAGGGCCCCTTGGTGAGGTGGGGCCAAGGGTTTTGATGCACCCTTATCCACCACCTTCAGTCTTGTGTAGGCGGCAACGAGGTGCAGCAGGCTTCCACACCACATGCATTTGTTAGTACCTACTCAGCATTCAGAGGTCATGTGATTTATTCTTCTATATCTCCCAGGGCTCTGTTAAACTTGTAGAACAGCTCATGGAGGTAGTAGGAGAAGGTTTCTTCTGGTTCAGACTGTCACTTGGCGTTCCTCGCTCAAACCTTTTTCTCTTTTGGTTGATCGGGTTCAGGGCCCTTAATTCTGCCTTCACTCGCTTCACTTTAGTAGCTTGCTCACAGAACTCTTGATATGTAAAAATTGGTTGCCTAGCTAACTGATTTTGAATATAGAAGGCCAAACCCTCTTCAAACCTCTTTATCTTTAACCTTTCAAATGACACAAATTCAGGGACAAACCTAGATAATTCAATGAACTTATTGGCATACTATATCACAGTCATATTAGCACTCATCTTCAACTCCATAAACTCTTTCTTCTTTTGGCTTTAGACCATAACTGGGTAAAATTTTACCCTCAACTCACCCAGAAATTTACTCCTAGTCAATTCAGGCCCTACGAGCCTATCCTTAATAGTGTTGCACTAAATATTAGCTTCAATAGTTAAATAATACGTCCTAAATATTTACTTTCTTTTCTTCTAGCACCTCTACTACTGTAAAGACTTCTTCTATTTCCCTTACCAATTCCTCTAATACTACTGGATCATAATTTCCATCATACACTTTAGGATTCCGTCTTGCTACCTTATATGCCAAGTTATCATCTTTATGAGGCGTTTCAGTAGGTACTTGGGGAATCCGCTTCTTCAGTTCAACTACTAAGGTCGGCCACTAGTTTGGGTCTCTAATATTGTTAGCAAACTCAGGGGGAATTGGTGGCATTTCACCAAAATTTGGTGGCACATGATGTAAGGCTTGTGCACCCGATCCCTGGCCATGATCCGAGTTATCGTCTATATGAATCTCCACATTGTTTTGCACTGACTCAAATATTCTGATCATACATTGAATGAAATAATTCAATCGCTGGAATACCTAAACATATAATATAAGCATGCCCAACAAATGCATTTAACATGGCTGAAATATTATTTAAAATAGAACCCAAAGTTTCATTATATCATTCCATAACTGGTTGTTACCAATCAAAATATACCACATCTAACTGACTAAGTAGAATCAGCTCTAACTCCTACCCCAACCCCAAACACTAACTAGCCCTAAGACATTGGATCAATCGCATGACCAAAGAGAGAAACTGACCATGTCATCATGGTCAGAAGGATTTGACTAACTATATATAATATCATATACTACACAAAATGCAACTATCTAATCCGACCATACTATATACATGTGGGGCTCAAAATGTAACCTACTCAAGTCAACACTTGAAACAACCTAACCTAGACGAATCGTAATCTGGGTCAAACTCATCCTTTGGCTCCTTGCTTGAGTTGAAGCTGCTGTTTAATGCTTCAAACTCCACCTCATCGACCTTCTAATCGACCTGCTGCTCTCCCACTTCCTCATCGACCTCCTGATCTATTTACTGCTCCTTTACTACCTCATCAATCTCCTGATCCTCTTCTGGATCATCATCGATCTAGATGGCCCTTGAAACCCTCTATGGGCTCATCATCAGAACTAACTACCACAATCTCCAGTGTTTCCGAGAGATCCACAACCATATGAGCCTCTCCAGGACTATTGAGCATTAGAGGGGTGCCTAGTGCCAGTGATGAGGGTAGTCCCTATGCTGGTGCGGGTGGTGTAGGCGGGGGACTTGCCCATTATAAAGCAAAAACATGCTAAAGAGTCTCCATAGTAATCCCCCTCTATTCGAACTCCTTCCGCAACATCAACTCGGAGGTGATAATCACCCAAGCCCCCTGGACCTGTAACCTAGGCCCGTCCCAACTAGGGTTCCCCATCATCATGAAATGATGATAACGGAGCTTGAACTCTACCTATGGGTCAACCATGGGTAAGGACCATAGCAATCTGCATGCACATACTATTATGTCATGAAACTCAGAGAAAGGGTCCTTCGTATGAGTTGTCATGCTGGCGTGCAATAGTGAAATGTGGGCCGCCACTAGTGAACCAGGCATTATATTAACAACATAAAGATCCATCTAGCAAGAAAAATACAAATGAGGGGCATGTAGAAGATAAACAATGTGCATTTCTAATGTCATAAGTCTATTTCTAATATCACAAATCTCTAATAGTATACGATATTCTTTACTAATAACCCTTCTCACCCTCCTATATCTGAGCTCCATACCCTGTATCCCATAAGGAAAATCAGAACCTGGCTCTAATACCAAATCTGTAATATCCCAAATGTACTTAATTCACTATTTGTGTTATGATCAATTAACATTATCAATTAGTAATGATATCCCAAATGATCGGGGTGTTACTGTTGTCTAAAAAGGAAAAGTATTGGCTTAAAAATAATTAAACATAACTAAGCTAAACATTGTTAGCCCCACACAACATTTGTAAAAGTAAATCATCAAACCAACATCAACAGTAACTAACAATCTCAAAGTTTACGCCAAAGTATAGTAACTCTTAACAAAATACAGTTCCAACATCAAAATATCTCATAATACAATGCTCGAAACATTTTAGCACTAAAACACCACTATTCCTTCCAGACTTTCCTCCTCACTTATCTTCTTCAGTCGGCCTGCTAGCGGGAAGGCGATTCACTGAGCATTTCCCTAAAACAAAACATAAAAACATTTCAAACTGTGAGTTGAAGCTCAGTATATGCATTTCTATATTGTTAAATGTTCTTTAAAAAATTGATTGGGCCCATATTGCAATTCATTTTAATTTAAAAAAGGGAATAAGATAACTAGTAACTGTTACGATAAGAAGATAAGTGTATACCTGCCAAGCCAATTGGGGGACCTGGTCGTCAATTATACGGGTAACTAAAGGGCAATGTCCTGTAACTGATAACTAATGGAGTCACTAATTATGTGCTAAATCACTTATTAAACTGATTCATTGATGCACTTATCAAAATATTATAATTGTGATAAATACGTGCTAGTTTCTAAAGATACAGACAATGAACGTACCTGGAACTTTTAATGAAATTTGACTGAGCATGATTATGCACAAAAGGGGAGAAAATGATAGATTAGGCCCTGATTCTGTACAAAAATGTTGTTATAGGAATATATAGTTAGCAAATGTATTTATTTTCATAGCCAATACTTTAGTAAAAGAAAAAGTAAGGGTGAAATAGGGCCTAAAATAAATCACTCATTAGCTAATCGCCCGGCCTCTATTTGAGACCTAATTCCTCAATATATAAAGCTTAAGAAGTCTCGAAATTTTTCCTGTACAACTCAATACATGATTTCCACAATAGGTTTCCCAAAATGGAGATAGAACACAAGTGTACCAGTTTTGATCGAACCTGCGCAGTTCTAGCAAAATGGCCATTCCACAGGCATCATATTAAGGTGATTCAAAAGGTATTTGAAAGGTATATATCTACCCACTAAAAATCATAATTTTAAGCTTGACAGATCATCCAGTTTATTGGCAAATGTTCCCTTGTTTCTACCATTTCCCAGCCCCCACTGTCATTGCGTTTTCCTTTCTTTTCACATAAATCTTCACCTAAAATCAATCCTTAAAATCATGCAACAAAGTGTTGGTCCTTCCCATCACCACACAAAGCCGCCATACTCAATTTTACTTGACAATCATATGCATCTAAGGTTGATTTCTCAATCAAATATGCACAAATAACATGCTTAATGCCAACATAATTCAAACCATACATTACTTGCCAAAACCCTAGCTTGCAACCAACTTATGTCTTCTTTATCTCATTCCCAGAATCACCAAAAACACCCTCATAAACATTATTAGATATTAAAACCACTAAATCAAATTCAAACAATCCAAGAAAAACATAATTGTAACCTTAAATTTGTGTGATCATGAATAACCCTAACCCTAACATGCTCCAAACTTAATCAACTATTAAAAACATCAAAATAACTTTTGTTTCCATCCAAAGAACATGAGTAAAAATCAAATCAACATAAACCAGAATCAAAATCAAAAATCCAAAGAATCAAGCTTAGGGTTACTCACTTTGAACTTGAAAAAAGTAAACATGGAGATGATGTTTGGTGGTTTTAAGGATTGGGGATGGTGGATAGTGGTAGTAGGGTGTCCGGGGGTTGGATGCACCTAAGGCTAGCCAAAAACACCAAGAAAAAGGGTGGCAACTGCTGGGGGATGGCTGTGGGTTAGAGAGAGAAAGGAGAGAGAGAGGTTTGTGTTTTGGTTGTATTTTTTTGACTTATCTACATGCTTGGCTGAATTTTTATCTTCAAAAATGACTTTAGCTAACCATGATTAGGCTTAATCACAATATTTAGTTAGGTTAATAATGCAACTTGTTGGGCTTCAAATTGGGCTGAAATAAGTTGGGTTCAGGAATAAAACGCTACGTAACGATAACATTTTTATACAACTCAAAATTAAATTTTTGAAATGTCATAGAAAACAAAAATAGATCACTTAGATTGTAATTGTTAGGGCCTACTATTAATTCTCCCAAAATTTTTGTTAATAATTAAATAAACAAATAAAACGCGAATTGCCAAGTGCGGGCCCAAATAAAGTTTCCCCCACCGGGATTATTAAATGTAATAAACAAATATGAGAAAATCATCAATATGAGGTAATTAAATAAATAAACATAATTTAAGGTTGGATTATTACATAAACCTAGGGAGTAATGGAACACTGTAATTTTGAAGGGATGCAAAGAACTTGAGGGGCCTCAAGGGTGTGAATTTGCATGATGATGAAAATGCTATTAAAAAGAGGTGTGTATCCCCTCAAATGATGTGCATGATGATGTTGTGAAGGATACTAATGAGAATACTAAAGACCCTAAACATATATTGTACGATAATTTCTAGAGAAAAATAAAGTGCCGCAAACATACAACTTTTATTGTAGTACTTAAAGGTTGTCTCCACAGGGACGAGGATGAGATTAAGGTCACTTAGCAGGAAATTAAACTAGCATCACTCCAAGCTAATTAATTAACAAAAGCTCATAGATTATAAATGGATTAAATTCTAAATAATCCCTACAAACTATAACATTCTTTAAGCTGGATAAAATAGCAAAACCAAACTCAACCTTCATAAACCTAAAAATAAGAAGTGCATTATGATTTAATGAAACTAAAAGCAACAAGGAAGCATATTACAGTCACAACCAGCCTTTACAACCTAGCAAACCAAGATGAATAAGGTCATCCAAATGCACAAACATAGAAATAACCACAGAGGAGAAAGAAGATCACCAGACCTGTCGCAGAAAGGGAGGGAAGGATTCAACCTGACTTCCAAGTTTCTCAAAACTCCATTACTCAAACCAATCCCTTACCGACCACCTACCGACCCAATTAAGGAGAAGGGCAAAGAAGGAGAGTGAAAAAATGGAGGCAGAAACAGGATTGAAGATCTCGAATTAGCATATAGTAACCCAGGAAAAAAAAAAAA
>NCQV01118095.1:534-17769 GCA_002740545.1 Lophocereus schottii
GTCAAGATCTGGCTAGGAGGATTAGACTTGGGTCTGGCTAGGGGAATGCGCCGAGTTCCTAGATTAAGGCTGAGACCCAATTCTATGTGCTGAGCCTGTGATCTTACCGTAATCTGGCCTGCTTTAGAAAATATATATACCATATTTGAATCCAAACACACACCTAGCAAGTGTAACTGACCATTTATGGGGGCCGCACCCGGGATTCTGGGTCACGATCCTTACACTAGGTTTTGATTTTCAAAGGAAGGATACAAGCCCAAATTTGGTGAACCACGAGGTAGGGTGTTTCATCGGGATAAAAGCAAAGCTCTCCTTACCTTTATCTTCTTTATCACTAGTTTGAGATCTAGATAAACATAGGACTTTAGTCACATCTATGTTTCTTGGCTGTCAATTTCGATTGGCCATGGCTCCTCTCGTTCTTCTATTTAAAGCTTCTCCTAGAGCACATCTCTCAGAAGCACTTTGCTTTTTCCTTATGATGTGATTGAGAATTAAAGAGACGAGAGGAAGCAACGTTTTAATCTCATAGTGGTTTTCTAAGAGAGGAGAAAACATGCATTAGGGAGTGGAAGAAGAAAGGAATATAATGTAGATATAAAGAGGGCTAACTATGGCAGTTGGAACTTACAAGAATGGGCCAATGAATGTGCATGCAATAATTACCCAATAGTCACAAGTAGTATATCACATGTTATTTCAAAAAGACAATAGCTTCAATTTAAGTCTAATATGAAAATATTTTAAATCCCCAAATTTTCAATTGAAATGAAAGTACTTTTGGAATTGGTTCCTGCTGGATTATAGGCCAACCACATAATTGCATGTCAAGTGCATTGCCACCTAGTGAATATAATTACCTAACCTGTTGAGGATAAGTTAATGCTATAATTGGATTCATAACAATTGGTCCATAAATAAAATAATTTCATGGTGTATAAAAAATTACTCAAAAGTTTTAAAAACGTTTAATATTTCGAAGTTTATAAAATAATTACAAAAAGAATAAAAAGTTTTGGGTTTGGGTTATTTGCTAGTATGGGGGCTTGCACCTAAGACCTAGGCATTAGTGAATGACATAGTAACCAGTGGGGTGGCATATTGCCTCGTGATATAATTCTCATAAGCAATCTTCTTAAAAGTGAAATGGGGGACTGGTGGCAAGATTATCATTGATGTTTAGACCCAGCAGTAAGTTATTGCCACTTAGTGCTTGTCGTTGGTTTCCAATATAGACCTTTGGGTCTTTCCTAACAACCCCCTTCTAAAATTCCATATGGTTTTATTATTGATTGCTACAATCAACCTAATTCGAGACTGATTATAGATCGCATGCTAATAAATTCGATTCCACCTCATTTTATAAAAATCTAATGTATAATTTGATTTGATTATTATTCTTCATTTATTTTTCACTTAGAAGTGCTAGCGTTATAAATAAAGGGATGAACCTTCCCTTTTGAAAAAGGACAAAGCTTGGACTACCTAGCACAACTCTTACTTCTTTTTGTCATCAAACATGTGGATAATATATCTAGCAAGACTCTATTCGACATTCCCCTTAGGCAAAAACCCTTTAAACTTCGTCGTAACAAAACTCTACCAAAGTCTTTACTCAAAACTCTTTAAAAAGTGTTTTTCTTTTAAAAAATAAAATGGCTTCAGCCTTCTCTAACACACTAGGGAGGAACTAAATCAGAACTTTGTACTCAAATTGAGGTAGGTCAAGAGGGTTAAAACCGAAGAGAATAAATTATTTATCACTTTTTTCAATTCTTGTGTTTTTATCATGTTCTTATTTGATTCTCCATAACTATGTGCTTAATTTTTATTCTCTTAGAATAAGATATGTTAATAACAAATGACCACAAAATTTACTGTGTTCTTATACATTTTAATTCCTTTAAAATGATTTGTTAATAAGTGGCTTGAAAAATTCCTTCTTGCAATGTTTCTCACTAAATACGACAAAATCTTGAAAAATAGTTTGTTTGCCTAGAATTAGAAAATAAAGGTTTTACTAATTCATTTCTTGTGGAGGTCGCTAGTGAAGCAGGCATTCTAATGGCAGTTTTCACCATTAATCATATCACACCTTTACCTCCAAATTTGCTCTCATGGTTCATAGTCATGGAGTTATTTTTTTAACCCCGTTCGAGAACTTGGGGAATTATACTCTTATAGAAAAGGCCACTTTTCTTCTTGAAAATAAAATCCCATGTCCCTTAGTTGTCCCTTCAGTTAAAGAATTTGATTGAGAGAAGGAATTAGGTATTTTGTATAGATTTGTAAATTTGTACATATCCTTTGAAAATCAGTTAGCAACCCCATAAAATTAAAAGCATCATTCAATCCTACCACATTTCACCACAGAGCCACCACTTTGAGAAAGGCAACTGAACACCGCTCGAAAAGAGTACTGCTACATGGACAAAAGGGACCAGTTTGAGCCTTTGGGGGCCACCGGTCGTGGGATCCCCACCACCGCCATCATTGCCCATAGCGGTTTCAGCGCCAACTCAACTAGGGACATGTATGTAAAAGGGTAAGACTTAAAAGAAATGAATCCAATCAAAATTTAAATTTTTCGATTCAAAAATTACATCATGTAGGCATCTTTGCATAACGTGCTCGAGGTTGATAAATGTCAATGTTTATCAAATGCCCCTTAGTAAAGCATGTCCCTAAGATTACCCTTTTACCCCCGAAATCATGTGGAACTCCTTACTATAATTACCCCTCTTCGTTTAGTTATGGTGCTACCTCTAAGGAGAACCACCTTGTTCAAAGAACACCACAGTAAAGATAAAGAGTCTAGTCCATTCCTAGATGTTATGACCACTAACTCTGTTGTTTGCCCTTTGGACATAGATTTAAGATCACATCTCATGAGAATGATTGTTTTGACTATGTGCTAAGTGCTTATAGTTATATCCTTTGTGTTTCAAGATTCAAAAGAGTCCTTTTTTTTAATCGAAAATAAGTCTATCTCCCTTAGCCTGTTTGACCAAAAACCCAAGCCCTATTAGGAATGCAAGGTATTTCAATTAGAAACTTATGTACCTTACGCAACAATAGTTGGATTCATGCTATCGGTGCCTCAAATTCTATCCTAGTTGCTTCAATGAGATGTTATTATAGCCTAGCGATCATGCTTTTATGTCACTGTGGATTGAAATAAAGTCAATGGCAGACCAAATTATATCATTAGCCCTATCCTTCCCTTTAGTCCACCTGGCCTTTAGGGCCACCTCAAGGTTCTGGTTTCATCAATGTCAATAGCCTTAAGGGTTGGTTAAGTCTCTTTCTTTCTTTTCGTGTGTGCATTTAAAGTCATATCCTTTGCACCTTTAATGATCATCATCATCCTTGCATTTATAGTAGACCATCATGGGCTCATTGCATATAAACTCAGGCATCTATAAACCATTTAGCATATCAAATGCATTCATATACTTAGCAGAGGGTCACTCATCAGATTTTGCATAGAGCGGTCACCAACATGGTCCACTTTGGGTCCTATGCATCTCATACGCTAGCCTATTTGAAAGTACATAGGCCGATCTATATTGTATGGTTCATCATACTAGCCAATCATTCTCATACATTTACACTAGCCTATTCATTATCTTGCATGCCTGTAGCACACAGTCCATGGCCCACCATGTTAAACTTTGAATGAATTAGGTTGAGTTCACCTGTTTACATCCTTATCTAACTTGCATAAGCCCATTTGTATAAATGGTAGTTGACTTAGGGTGATCCTTTAGAACATGCTAGCCCACCCAGGACAGTCCCTTTTGCATGTAGCATTGCTCTTTGTACCATACTTCATCATGCATATCCCTAACCTAGAGTTTGACTCCCTTATCTCAAGCCAAACCTAGGTTTGCACCACCTTTACTCCTAAACCTTAACTTGGACCATGCATGCCTTAGCCCTAGTCCTTATCCTGTGCTCCGCTTTGTCTAGCTTATATCCTAGACATATAAATCCATCCTTTCCCCTTTGGGCCCTAATTTAAGTGCCTAATCCACCCATTCCTTGTGCTATGATTGAGCCTATGGCAGTTATAATCCTTTAACCCCAGGTCTTTGCTTTAGTCTCTACCCTTAGCCTAATTTCATTTACCTCACCTTGGCCTTTAGGCCCAAGACTCTATGTCACCCATCATCTAGGCCCTTGTTCTCACCTATGATCTCTAATCTAGATCTCCTTGACCACCTTTTTACATTAGATCCATAGACCCCACCTCATTCTCTTAATCTCAAGTCCCATTCCCTACCCTATCCAAGGATCATTTCTTATCTTAAGTCAACAATGTTAAGCAAATCTCGCATCTCTTTGCTAACCACAGTTTCATAGACAAAAACGTTAGGATGAGAGCACCTATTATAGCTACTACCAAGGAAAAGATCACTATGCTAATCAATGTTTGAGGTTAAAACACCTCCGATAGATAATGGGACACTTTGATCCCTATATCTTGGGAGCCTAAGGATGATCCTACTAAGCTTACCTCCATACTCGAGGAATCACGATAGAGTGGCACCAATTTTATTCCCACAGCACAAGACAGAAGCAGTATTAATAACATCAGCATGGCTTCGATTCGCTAGGATTATTCTACGTTCAAGTTAGGGGATAGCCCAACCTGTCCTTATTTTCTTTTTAGTCTAAGTCATATGTCCCTCATTCACATCAATAAAGGTCTATTATCTTTTCCATCCATACATATGTGCATGCATTCTTTATTCCCCTTCCCCATGTGAAAATTTTTGTCCTATGGTGAATCTAAGTTTGAAAACATAGGTATAAAACACGAAAAAAATAAATGAAATTACCAAGAATCTCAAAAACAAAAAGATGAAAGTCTGCGATTAGTAGGACTTTCATAGAATGAGAGGCTTCCTTTGGTGACCCACAGTCTCCATTTCAACCTACATAGGTTAACTTGCACCCTTCAAACCTGAACTTCTATGAGACCAAATCAACCTAAGCCTGGGATGGGATTTGAAGTGTAGTATGTGATTCCAAAATCATATATAAGTAGTTAAGAGGGAAAATGGTCCAAATGTCGATAACCACAAATGTAATTCGAGTTATAACTCAGTCAATCCAATAAAGTCATTTCCTTAAAACAAATAAACACCAAAAAGAACCCAAAGTCACGGAAAAGGATGACAAAAAAATGGCTAAAGTTCACATGACAACTTGCCTTGCACCTATATCTCAAAACAATTACAAGTTTCTTATGGAATGATCTCATGCAAACTAAATCGATACAGTATCAAGAAGATTCAAGCTTTTGTGTCTAAATGTTGGAAGTTGTTATGCATTAGATTAAAATAGAGAGAAAGAGAGAGAGAGAGAGAGAGAGAGAGAGAGAGAGAGAGAGAAAGAGGGGCGGGAGAGAGAGAGAGAAGGTTATAAAATCCATTTGAAAATGCGCCTTGCTAAAGAACAAAGAAATATATTGTTCATAAAGTAAAGAGCTTCATTTCGCCAAGTCATTTAAATGGTGAAATTATGAACAGTTGATGACATTACCTAAACAAGATCAAAAACTACAAGTTCTTTGAAATAGTAAGATTTTTACGATAGTTATTTNNNAAAAGCAAACCAAGATAGACAATGAATGAGAGTGACAATAAATACTGATGTTTCATGTAAATAAGCACTAGTATTGTACATATGACCGAATTAATTAAATGCACACTACATGGGCTATCTTAATGAGGGACAAACATATTTGAATTATCTCCTTAAATGACCGAAGGCCAAAGAAAAAAGTCTACTTTGAATTCCAATACATAATAGGCTGGTATATCTCTCTTAACATACACATAGATTTATCTATGGGATAATTTTGGGCTCTCATGCTGATTCTCCTTCATTTGATCGCCTACCTCTTTAGCCTTACGATAAAAGCCCTCCTACCGACTAAATTCTTCAAGTTACATACCTTTTTAAGAACTACGATTGGCCTTATTCCCATCCACATATGTATGTAGCCTTTCTTTGGTTTGACCATTAAAGCTATCTCATATAAAGCTTAATTAACATTCTCAGTAATGAAAATCTGAAAGATAAAAATAAATGACATCTTCCTCTTACTGCTAACCTAAGGGAACAAGTTATGTAAGCATAACATATATCCATCCCAGCCGTTAGCCCAAACACACATCGTGGCCTAATTCCCAAACCAAAAAACAAAAAGCAATTTGGTTTTTTGAGGGTTTATGAACTATTGCTTTGCCTAATATCTGTTCATAACTTGGACATCATCACCCTACAATCACCTTCTATTCCTCTCTACCCTACCTTCATATCCAATCACCATCACAAACCATAGTTAATCAAGCAAAACACCTTTAGATATTTCACCCCACCTTCATATCATCTCTTACATCCACAAAGAACCTTGGATCGAACACCCCTCACATTAAACATGGTATTAGGCTTAGAATTTGTGTCTCTATAAACAAGCTAAATAAACATTCATGAGATCAGCACATACATCAACAAGTAAACCACCTGCGTAAATAAGCTTCCTCTACCAGGAGACAATCACCTATAAGGGAAAAGTTTTTCCCATTGTGAATCACCCATCCCCGTTGACCATCACATAGCCCAAACTACTAATCTTATTTGCATTCTATTTAGGCAAATCCAGACATAGTCTTTGCATCCATCTTTCTTAGCCTTAGTCAACTACATTAGAGTCGTCCCGTAACCACTGTCTTAATGAACGTCTAACCTAGTCCTTCATACTACTCTAGTTCTACACTTACCCAAACAAGCTCACTATGTTACACTTGACATATATACATCCATCCATGTGCATCTATTCATGCATTTACTTAGTTCATGCATCCATCAGGTGTCAATACATTTTACATGCATTCTCAGTCTTAACTTGCACTTGCTATGCCTATATGCACACACTTGGTATTCATCCATCATGAGCACATACTCATTCACAATCGTTGAAATAGCTCATAGAGTGCCTACACACATATACTTGTATCATACAATATTGGTGCATTTGTATATACACACACATGCACCCACATATCTCATTTATAGAGCACACCGCACTCTTAGATTTTCGTTATGGGATGCATTAACCCTTCGAGGATATTCATCCTAAGATGAATTATAACTTCAGGATTTCTTACCTCGAAATAAATATGTTACTCTTGAAATTGTCATCATGAGATGTAGTACATATTTGATATCTTCTCAAGACATATTCAAGTCTCAAGTTCCTTATGTCAAGGCATATTTCATTTTATCCTGGTGCATTGTTCCACTTTACTACATGCACTTACATGTATGGTTCACGTGCTCATCTAAAACTAAAACCCTCATAAGAAGAAATAGGTGGAATCTCCGTATCTTGTTTAACACCATCTTGACAAGAGACTTAACGAGAAAATAGCATCAAAAAGCAAGGTTATTTGGTCGAAATCCCAACAAGGGCTACTCTTCCAACATACGAAGCAGTTTCTTCAAAAAGAAAAAAAAATGAAGCCTTAGCAACCATACATAGCATCATCTGGCTAGTTGGCAAAAGATAACACACCTTGTGGATGACACGAAAATAAAGAAGGAATTAATTTAACGAAAAGAAAAAGGGCATGACCTTACACTAAGATGTGATATTCCAAAAAAGAAGGGGCTACTTAGCTTGAAGGCTTTTCTCCTCTAAATTCATAAAATAAATAAAGGCTTAGACTAAGATCACTCAATGAAATAATGTCTTGAATGGCAAAGTGGAACAATAATCGAACATTAAAGCCTCGTAGACCTAGACTCTTTAACATATGCAATGTAACTCATCATCTTGCACTCTCTTCAATGGCCTTGTATCCATAAACACGCCACCTTAGCATTACATATGGCAATCTCGAAACGTTTTAGTCACAACAAAAGTAGGCTCCTTCCATCTTGCCTCGGTATACAGAGGGTTTTCCTCTTACTTTTTTACTTGGAGGGCTGTCACACCCTATGTCCTTGCAATCAACACTAGGGGGCTTAATGATAGTCACATCTATTTTATTCCCCCTGAATTAGATAGCGTCCCACTTTGTTAAAAAGGGCAATAATTTATAATTCAAGCCTAAGAGTTGAAAACTCATGCGTTTATAGGAGATTTATAAGTTTTATGCTTAGTTTTTATCGCAAAAATCCTCTTTTATGCTTGAGCATAGGACTTTGATGACTTTGTAGGTTTTGAGAGCTTTTTGATCAAGAATTGACCCTTGAAAGTCATCCTTATGACTCATCACAGATGCCTCCAGTCACCATGCCTGTGGAAGAAATAGAAGAATAAGATAACACGAGGCGGTGGCCACCATGGATGGTCTGTGGTGATGGCCACGGTCCATGGTGCCTTTATTTCCTCTCGACTTTTTGTTTTCTCATGGCTTTTTAACTTCCAGGAAATTTTTAATGTCATTTATTCACATGGTTGCCCGGCTTCCAAGAGTTTCACTATAAAAGGGGGGGCTACTTGCATCCTCATTTGAACACACATCCCATCCTATTCCGCTCTCCATAACCCACCATCTAGATTGGGATTGTAGATTAGATTAGGGGAAGAGCAAGTTGAAGATGAAGATTAGAAGGATTCCGGATAGGACTTGCAACGGTAGTTCGAGCACACACCGGGTAAGCAATTCCCCTCCCTTGTCTTTTCTTTTCTCTTTAGATTTTTATGCTTTCAGATTATTATTGATTTTTATGTTAGGTTATGGATTTTTAATCTTGGAATTGATTTGGATTCTTGTGAATGAATCAATTCTTTTTTTGATCTAAAAGTACTTCAGATTTGTTGGGTTTATTCTATTAAATCTTAGACGTTGATTTGCTAGTAGGAAACTTGATCAATTTCTTGCTTGTTTTAGACATTTGGTGATGAACTGAAAGGTGAAACTAGATGCTAGAAAACTAAGATTCGACTTAAAGTGTGTGGGATCTTGAGAAAGACTCACCATTTAAGAAACCACTAAAATCGATAATCGCATTCTTAATGATCTTTGATTAATCAAAAACTCTTGAGAAATGGTAGTTGATTAAATTTAAGAATTTCATTCCACCTTGAAAGAGGGCTTTGATAAATCGATTATTGGCTTTGGAATTACCCAATTAAAGAAAAGGCACTTGATTAATTCTTAGGTTGGAAAATTACTTGATTTGATTAAATTCCTTAATTGTTTACCTATTAGATTAGATAAGTAGCACAGTTAAATTTCATTCTCAAATTTGGATTCGGTTAGCCTATCTTGAGGGATTATAACCCAGTAGATCAAGCTAGTCAATATGGGATCGACCTTAATTTGCTACAACGCCACTGTGCGCTTGCGGCCTTATTAAGTTTTTTGCCCCATTGTTGGAGACTTGTGTCCAATATTGGGTTTTTCTTGATAGGTTTGACTAACCAAAAAAAATTAAAAAATAAAAAAAATAATTTGAAAAGAAAAACAATGGCAATTTTTCATTTTCCCCATTCGAGCATGAATTATTTTGGAGGTATTTTAAGCATTTGCATACTTTTCTTGCTCAATGTGCTTATTGTGTGAGTAAATAGGAAATTTTAGACATTGTTGATGAGGGTGTGAATGGTGAAACCTGAGCCCTTTTAGAGCATTGGGTTTTCATGGTAAAAACATTGATGAGGTATGGCATTTGCTTAAGTGGATTGCTTGGGATTCATTTGAGTTTGAGAAGGCTAGTCATGCTTCTAGATATTCATTTTATGATCCTTCCACATTCTATTGTAGATCTTATTATGCTACTTTTTGGTGTGATTTGTGTAGTTCTTCTGACCATAAAACCAATTTGTTTCCTTGTAATGCATGCTATGCACAACCTGACTTTGCATCGCCTCGAGACAATATTGATGTTGTGCTAACCTTACTTGATTCATCCTTCCCTTTAGCTTAATGCAGAAGGCTCAAGGTATGTGAGCGTTTTGGGTTTGTTGCTAGGTTTGATGTTGTTGATACATGTTTTGAGTCAGAAGATATTTTTTATAAGGTCCATGATCTAGCTAAGACTCCTTTGGAGGGGTCACGTGATGTGTTTATGTAAGAGGACTTTACTAGCCTTGATTGTAATAATGTTCTCCCTAATCCCCTTGATTATTGCCATGTTTCACCTATTTGTTCATTACCCTCTTCTTCCCCCGAATATTACATTGATGGGCCCATTGATAATCCTATTATTTTTGATACTAATGTTGATTTGGGCTATGAGGATAATGTGTTTGATGTGCTTGGTGGGACTTTTGATGATTATGTGTCCCTACGTTGCTTTAGAGGGTTTGATCCCTCCATTGACCCTTATTGCGTACGCCTAGAGGACTTACCTAGGAAAATTATGTCGACTACATTCTTTAATCCTTCCTATGATTATTCTAAGGCCTTTGATAACGTTCAGAGGATACTTGTTGTCTTTGGTGTGATTTTGATTATTGCCTCTTCCCTTGTATTTTCTAAATTGTGGTCTCTGGAGTTTGATAAGCTCCTGCGCATGTTAACAGTGTCTGTTTTAATGAGTCAAGTCTTGAAGTTGTGATGGAGTGGCTGTTTGCGTGGAGGCCTTAGCTTAGCTGCATCCAACACCTAAACTGGTGAGATTGTTATGTTTTGTTTTCCCTTTTCCTTCTCTTACTTTCTTTCCTTTGAATAATAATGCTTTATCTAAGGATAGGGGAAGGGTAACTTCATGTTTTTCATTTTGTTTATTAGTTAGAGTGTATAGTTTTAGGCTCTTTTTGTTTGCATTAGTGTTTTGTATTTAGTTGCATTTTAGGTTTGTATATAGGATTGCATGTAGGGATGGTGTGGATTGGTTTGAGATAACCTCCAATGATGCTTTTGCAAGGCACGGTGGCTTTCATGAGTTTGAATAACGTTTGATGTGTAATTCCTTTTGGTGCTAAAATTTTTTGAAGGTTTTGTAAATATTTCTTATTTTAACCCTTGTCGTCATTGAGAATTAAGTTACTCTCTAGAGTATTTGGCAGTGATGTTGGTACATGATAATCATTTTATGAGCTTAATGAAACTTTGGTAGATGTCCCGTGATATTTTGAGCCTTATTTGGACTACTTCATTATGTTTAGTCTCATGCTTGTTTCATGTGTGTGACTCTTTCATGTTGCATCTACAGAACTTACCTTCACTCTTATTCAAAACCACATTCGCATGTGCATAGTTGATGATATGATAGAGACATTCTTTGTTGTTGAACATTTTAGCCACATAGCCAAATAGCCTACCCTTATATTACATGATTATTCCCTTTACTAGCTCTTTTGAGCATATATTTGTTTTTGTTATGAACCCTTCATATTAGCCCTTGGCCGAACACATATTCCTAACCTTTAAGCCAAGTCTATAGAGCATTACTTCATCTATATAGTGGGTGTTTTTGGGGATAACTGAGTTTAAGGTGGCATTGGTATGTTGGTTTGATTGAGGAATTGGTGATTTTGAGTATTTGGTTGTTTTTCCCTCTTATTCAGGTTACGTATATATGCATTAGACTATGAGTTCATAATGCAAGTTCCTATGCCATCAATAATTGCAATTTTTGTTTCATTTCCCAAAAAAAAAAACAAACAAAAGGAAAAAGAAAAGAATTTCTGTTGAAGAAAAAGGGGGAAAAAAAGGAAAAACTTATGTTGAAGGGAAAAAAAGGCCAAAAAAAAAGAGAGAGAGAGAGAGAGAATAACTAAGTGGTCGCCATTAGATATGCAATAATTTGTGTTCTTTCTTTATCAACTTATTTCCTGCTGGATTAATTAGGGTATGTTCATTGTATTTCGCAGTTTGGAGTGTTAGTGATTTTCATGGTTTCTTGGTGGTCTATTGGTTGCTCCCTAGTCACTTGGCTAAGTAGCTCCATATTGTCCCAAATGTATTTATTCACTCCTTACCCTTAACCCTTTTTAGCCCATGTTATAACCCATATAAAGTCCTCTTGAACATCTTGTGCACATTATATTTTAGTGGTGGAGAATTTGAGAGTCTTTGCAAACATATGGTAGATTGGATCTTTGGAATGAGTCTTAAGTGAACCTCTGCTATATTTCAAACACATGAGTGGGAGTGATTCACATTTCTCAAAAGTGAGGTTCTACCAGTCCATTTGGCTCAATTCAATTCCATATGCTTGTATGATATGCTTTGTGGTTCTTTGGGGGTAATCAAGTTTGATATCGAACTTGTGGTCTCGTACTTCTTCGAAAACCTTCTCCTCCTCTTGATTTTGAAATCTCTTGCACGCTACTTGGGGTTGCTGTTGATTGGTACTCTTGCTTGTGATATGCTATGACTTGCCTACTTTAAGGAGCAGGGGTGTTCATTATTCGGTCCAAACCCGGACCAGACCAAGGACCGGCCTAGACCGAATCAGATCGAATGAATTCGGTCTGATCCTCAGTTCATAAATTTTTGTTATTCGGTCTCCGGTTCGGACCGAGGAATGAATAAAAAAATTTGAAAACTGACTTTTTACTTAATCAATTTTAATTTTCTTTTGCAACTTATAATTTCTCAAACTTTTAAGAACATTGATTTGTTTTTCATGGTGAAAATACGTTGAAATTGTTCATATTGAAATAAATGTAAGATGTCTATATCATAAAAATTTGCTGGCTTGACAATTCAGTCTGGTCTAGTCCGATTTGATCTTTTTCGATCGGGTCCTGGTTCAATCATTGACTTATTCAGTTCGGTCCACGGTCCATAACTTCCCCCTTATTCGGTCCTCGGTCCAATCCGGTACGGTCTGGGTTTGGACCGATGAACACCCCTATTAAGGAGGCTGTTGTGTTTTGAGGCCTAGATGCATCTCCCCTTGTCAGTTTTCTCTAGTGTTTACTTGAGGACAAGAAACTATTCAAGCATGGGGGAGTTTGATTAACACCCATAGAGCATATCATTTCAAGGTCATTTTGATGTGTTTTTCGAGGATTCATAAGTTTTATGCTTACTTTTTACCCCAAAAACCCCTTTTACACTTAGGTATAGTGCTTTGATGACTTTTGCAAGTTTTGAGACCTTTTTAATCAAGAATTGACCCTTGAAAGTCATTCTTATGACTCACCACGGACGCCCCCAGTCATTATGCCTGTGGAAAAAAGAAAAGAATAAGAGAACACCGAGGTAGTGGCCACGACAGATGATCCATGGTGATGGCCACGGTCCATGGTGGCTTCATTTCCCTAGGGCTTTTTGTTTTCTTATGGCTTTTCAACTGCAGTTTTTAATGTCATTTATTCACGTGGTTGTTCGGCTTCAAGGAGTTTAACTATAAAAGGGAGGCTACTTGCATCCTCATTTGAACACACATCCCATGCCATTCCACTCCCTATAATCCACTATCCAGATTAGGGTTGTAGATTAGATTATGGAAGAGCAAGTTGAAGGTGAAGATTACAAAGATTTCGGATCGGGTTTGTAATGGTAGTTCAAGTGCACACCAGGTGAGCAATTCCCCTCCTTTCTCTTCTCTTTCTCTTTAGATTTTTATGCTTTCAGACTATTATTGATTTTTATGTTAGGTTATGGATTGTTAATCTTGGAATTGATTTGGATTCTAGTGAATGAATCAATTCTTTTTTTGATCTAAAAGTGCTTCAGATTTGTTTGGTTTATTCTATTGAATCTTAGACGTTGATTCGCTAGTAGGAAACTTGATCAATTTCTTGCTCGTTTTAGACATTTGGTGATGAACTAAAAGGTGAAACTAGATGTGGAAAACCTAAGATTCAACTCAAGTGTGTAGGATCTTGGGAAAGACTCACCATTAAAGGAACCCTTAGATTTGATAATCGCATTCTTGATGATCTTAGATTAATCAAAATCCCTTGAGAGATGGTAATTGATTAGATTTAAAAATTTCAGTCTACCTTGAAAGAGGGGTTTGATAAATCGATTATTGGTTTTGGAGTTACCCATCTAAAGAAAAGGCACTTGATTAATTCTTGGGTTGGAAAATTACTTGATTTGATAAATTCCTTGATTGTTTACTTATTAGATTAGATAACTAGCATAATTAAATTTTATTCTCAAATTTGGATCGCTTAGCATATTTTGAGGGATTATAACCGAATGGATCAACCTAGTCTCTGTGGGACCGACCTTGATTTATTACAACACCACCGTGCGCTTGCGGCCCTGTCATTCACCAATGTCTGCATCCCAAGATGAGATTGGTACTTGAATAGATACATTTATCCCACTCTTTAAGAAATATAGATTGCAAGCAAGCTTTGACTCTCAAAATAGTATTTACACCTCTTTTTTCTAGAATGACTGCTTCATGTTAAACACAGTTCCATGTGTTTTTCCCAAAGCTATTAAGCAAAACACTCTAAAAATCGTAGAGGTTAGAGTCATCTCAAGTCATGAGACAACTTCAAAAGAAAAGCAAAACATGAGTGAAAGAAATAATGAAGAAAAAAGAATAGAATGAGCACACTTTGAAATCTTTCCATAGCCACCCAAGATCAATGAAGGATCATTGCACTCGTTTGATGAGAAGTCATCCTTATAGTGATAGCACAAGTCACACTTCTTACAGTTTCCTAATACAAGATAAGGTGCCTAAGAGTTTTTCTTACCAAAAATAGGGAGCACGATCATTCTAGAATGTACCGCTTGCAGCTAATTCTTTTCTGCAACTATAATATAAGGGTAAGCACTTCCCAAACAAATACAGATTTTCATACAAAAACTAATGGAGAAGGTCCTAGTCTTCAAACTTCTCCAAAAGTTTTCTACATCGTGCAATTTTTCGTGAAAGTTCGAATTTGCTTAAACATCTTGAAGGTGTTTGTGACTTACTTCTAAATACTAGTGCTCTAACACAAGCACAACCTTGGCAATTCATTTAATAAACAAAGAATGAAAAGAAGCAAAGTAGCCGTACAATGATAAGAAAATCTAACATTTTCATATCCTGCAATGTCACGATTTATATACTAGATTCTATCTGGATGTGCTAGGATTAACAAACGATACCCATATATCAAGATTCATATGCATAACCCAACATAAAAGGTTACATGTCTTGACATACTAAGATCAACACACTAGGATTTACATATTACCTCACAAGAGCTATAGCATGCTATATCCTAACATACTTAGATATACATTTCCATTATGACATGTTAAAGTTTACATGACACATATGTCTAGCACACCTTTCTATGTATGCATTAGGGGCTATATATGCATTCCACATCCATGCAATGTAATGTCAAGTACCCTCGAATCGTATGACCCTACCCAAAAAAAAATATTGTTTTAAAATGGTAGAGACCTTCAAGCCTAAAATTTCAAATGGTGGAAGCCTTCAAGCCTCAAATTCTTAGAATAGTGAAGACCTTCACGCATCGAATTTTTTTAAATGGTGGAGACCTTCAAGTCTTGAAATTTTAAATGGTGGAGAACTTCAAGCCTCAAAATTTTTTTATATGTGAGAGATCGTCAAGCCTTAAAATGATTATATCGATGTGAGACCGTCAAGCCCAAAAATGATTTTATCTATGTGAGATAGTCTAGGCACGAAATCATTTTATCAATGTGAGATTGTCAAGCCTCAGAATAATTTTATTAGTGGAGGCCTTTAAGACTCAAGATGATTTTATCTGTGTGAGACCATCAATCCTCAAAATGATTTCATCAATGTAAGACCGTAAATCCTCAAAATGTTTTTATCGGTGTGAGACCATGAAGCAACATGATTTCATTAATGTGAGATTGTCAAGCCTGAAAGTGATTTTAATGGTGGCGATTGTCAAGCCTCAAAATCATTTTATTGGTTTGAGACAGTCAAGCCTCAAAATGATTTTATCGGTGACACACTATTAAGCCTCAAATGATTTTTATTCATGTGAGACCATCAAATCTCGAAATGTTTTACTTTTTTCAGAGTGTGAGATGGGCCGTAAAACCTTTTAAAACCTTCTTTTCATAACGGGATACCAAAAATTTCAAATTGTTTGCCTTAACTAAGGCTTGTGCTCCTATGATGTTTAGTCTCTTAAAGCACTTTTGTATTCACTTATGCATCTACATATGTCCTGCATGACACTTGTATAATATATCCGTGGCTCTAATAGCCTTGGCCAATGTAGGGGCTCCTTTAAGCACCAAATTGGTTCCAGCAAGATTCTAGACTACCCAATTGATTGCAGATCGAATGCGTTATCGCCTACTGATTATAATTACCTCACTGAGCGAGGATAGGGCTATCTTTATTTGGATTCCTTATAATTTGAGTGCAAATGCTTGGCACACAAAAAATTCTTGAAACGCTTTAAAAGCATTTAAAATCCAAAAGTTTCAAAAACAACTGAAAAAAGAGCAAAAAATTGAATTTTGCGTGATTTGTAGCATGGAGGCTCAAACTCAAGACCTTAAGCATAAATAAGTGAGATAGTAACCAGTGGGGTGGCACATTACCTCATGATATAAATCTTATAGACAATCCTCTTAAAGAAAAAAAATGAGGGATCGGTGGCATTATCATCATTGCCGCTCAGACCGAGCGGCAAGTTACTCCCACTTAGCAGTTGCCGCTAGGTCCTGCTTGCACCCTACTTCTAAAATTCCATGTGATTTTTTTACTGATGCAATCAAGCTAACTTGGGACTGTTCACCTAATTGCATTTTTACTCGATTCAATTCTACTCCATTTTATAAAAAATTTAATGAATAATTTGATTTGATTTTTATTGTTGGTTTATTTTTCGCTTACCAAGGCCAGCTATAAGTAGAGGCATGCACCCTTCATTTGGAAAAATGAGGAATCTTGGACTATCTAACAACACTCTACTTCTTTCCCTCCTTAAACATATTTCTAATCTCTACCAAACTCTATTTCATTCTCCCAGACATAAAAACTCTCAAACCTTGTTAGTAACAAAATTACCAAAATCTTCACTAAAAGCTCTTCAAAAAGGATTCTTCTTTTGAAAAAATGACCAGCTTCATCGTACACTAGCAAACTTGGAGGAAGGAACCAAGAATCATTGCTTTGCTACTCTGCTCGGATCGAGGTAGGTCCTAAGAGCCATGAACCAAATATATTAAATTATTTATCATTTAATTTAATTCTTGTGTTTTTTTAATCGTGTCCTTATTTATTCCTCCATCACTGTGTGTTTAATGTTTATTCTCTTGTTCACATCATCAAAAAATTTAT
>NCQV01118105.1:0-10533 GCA_002740545.1 Lophocereus schottii
TTTTTTTTTTAGAGTAAGGTCAAAGGACCCCTTTGTTTCCTACGTAAATACGCTACTGATATGCCCTTTGCTTGTAATTTATTTTGTTGGATTTTACTTTCTGAATCTAGTACATAATGAATCTTGTTTTTGGGGTTTGGAATTTATGGTGTACATACACATGATAATTTGTAGTATCTTGCATAATGGGAAGAGATGCACTAAATTATTAAAAAAATTAAGACATTTATTTAGTTTGTTAATTAAAAAATATGAAAATATATTATTTTTCTCCCATTGTACAAGTTTTCACTAAATAAAACGAGGAGAAAGAATGCAAAAGATTGGTTTGGTAGATACATCTATTATGTAAAATTTTTTGAAGGGAAAGAAAAATTTCTTATGGAAAGTTATTTTTAACTAAGATAAATATACCAGTACTACTATAATATTTCATGTTTAACAAAGAATAGGATTTTTCTATAGGAAAAAAAAAGTAAAGGATTTGTCATCATAATTTGTAAAATTAAATATTATGTCATATATTTTACATGTGTGATGCTATTAGAGTCATTTTATATTGAATACAATGATAACAATGATATTATTATCAACTTGATGAAAATGAAACATTGTAAATTCAAGATTAAGATATGTAATAAAAAGTTTACAGTCAATACTTAAAAAGTGAAAGCAATCATGCAATGGGCTAGAAACTAGTGATTATAAAAATTGAAGAAAAAAAACCAAGAGTATATGTTAATTCTCTTTTAGTTTGTTCGTAGTTTTATCACTTTAATGTACAATTCTGTATTCTTTTTGTATACATAGTTTTTAGTTCCCATTAAAAACGCGATAGTTTTTAGTTCCTATTAAAAACGGGATGATAAATGCAAATTATAAATAGACCCTCCATGCTTGATTGTAGAGGCTTTAAATTAAATTATTAGACAAGAGGATTTTAATTGGTTCTCATCAATTACCATGTCAACCACCTAAGTCACTTTAGTTTACTAGGCTCACTCATTTTGAATTGCTCTTAACTTATGTGGAGCCAATGCAACCATCTCATATAATCCCCATGGTAGCCAGCTTGCTGATAACTCATTTTCCCACTCTAAAAGCACATGAAAAGATTACACATTTTAATTGCTTATCCTGTTAGGATCAGTTAGGCTTTGATCGTAAGTAACACGGAATCACAAAGTACGATAATAACAAGATAAAGAGAATAGAGACCAATATTTACGTGGAAAATCCTAAACAAAAATTAGTAGAATTAGTAGCTGATCAAAGGGAAGAACAGTCTTCTAGATGCTCAATGATGCTTGTGTTCTTAAAGATGTTTTTGATGTCATTGATGATTTTTAGAGCCCTAGGCTAGGCCCTTTATAAAGCAATCAGTAGGCTAAGATCAAAGAAACCCTAGCAACATTGGCACCGAACACCATGGACGGTCCATGGTGGCCTCTAGAAGCACGTTTCACCACGGATCGTGATCAAGCGCCTGGGGCTAGGTGGAATACAAAATTTGGGCCACTAAACCCAACATATACAAATTTTGATTTTAATTGATTAAACAGGAAAATAATGATTTTATTTCTGTGAACTCTACTCAATAAGTGTGGGTTATGATTACATGTAATAGTGCTAACCCTAGCAAGGACACTAGAAAACTTTGACAACAGAACAACAATGATGACGAAAACATAACCAAGTCTCACGGATCGAGTTTTTGGAGACTTTTAGAATGTTTCAGGATCCTCTAGAATGCTTTTGAACCTTCTAGAATACGCTCGAGTATTGTAGAATACGCTACAGCATTCTAGAAGATTTTTGAACCTTCTAGAATGTTCTAGAATATTCTAGACTGTTCTAGAACATTTAGAGTATTCTAGCATCTTCTAAGTTGACTAGAATATTTTAGAATACTCTTTAGAATGTTCTATATAGTTCTACACTTGTGTAATATCTTAGATATTTGTATAGAATATTCTGGATGTATGATAATAATCGTAGGGTTTAATAGATCTTCATCGTCCATTGAGGAGGTTGATGTGTATATATACTCCCAAGAGGGCTCATTTTTACATTAAGCACTCCAAAGAATTTCTAAGTGCAATGCAAGGTATTTTTCTAAACTTCTTTGTGTCCCCTTTCTCTAAGTTCTCCCTGTGTCTACTTACTTAGCTTTCCACAAAGTCTAAACTCAAGCAACCATCAAGGCTTACTAGCAAACCAAGTGCAAGTTTTAACCCAGTTTGTTAGCGCCGCACGGGTTTGAGTTTGAGTGAATTATCAACCCATGATAGTTGGTATCAAAGAAAGGTTTTCGAGATCATGGCTTCAAGTGTGACGAATGCCAGCAACCTTCAAAAACGTGGCAAGAAGGGTAAGCACAAGGACAACGACGTGCTGGCTCTTATCGACGAAAAGCTAGTAGAGCTTAACATCTCCATATCGACCCTAATAGGTAGGGTTGATGACATGGATAAACACATCAAAGAGCTCGAGTCTGAGGGTGATGTAGAAGAACTTTGGGTAGAGATGCAAGCGACGATGAACTCTATTGTGGCTGACTTTAACAAAACAATTTAAACCCTTCAAGCTTCCAACGCCACCAAGGATGGTGAACTCCAAGCTTACAAGGTTGAGATCAAGGCTTATAAGGCCAAGGTCGAGGTGTACAAGGCAAGGATTATGGCTCTTGAAGCACAAATCAAGGTACATGGCCTCGATGGCCAATAATGGAGGATCTGTATAAGTATCCATCATTCCAAAGAGGAATACACCAAAACCTCCTCCTTCCATGAGGCTAAGAGTGCAACGGAGGGAGACAACTTCCTTTAGAGACTCAAAGCCTATTTCGGGGCAATAAGCAACAAAGATGATGCCTAAAGGTGAGCAATGTTGCTTTCTCCCCAAAGGATTTTGCGCTTATATGATGGCATTGTAGGTGTAACGATGTCAAGAGAGGATACGATCCTATCAACACATGGGATGAGTTCAAGAGGGAACTCAAGAAGCAATTTATCCTAAAGATGCTGAATATGAGGCTTCAGTAAATTCAGGGTATTTTAAAGAGTTATAAGAGCTACTCTGGGAGATTCCGAGTATGTGAAAGCATCATGCACTCTTTGCTTCTTTGATGGCCTTCATGGACGGGCCAAGATGGAGTTAAAGAGGCGAGGGGTACATGACCTAGCATCAGCGACTGCCATTGCTGAGTTACTCATCGAGTTCAAGAGGGAGTTCTCAAAGCAATCAGGTAAGAAGACCCAGGATAATAGTGACAGTAATAGAGATTGGACAAATCTCTTAGGTAGGACAAGTGGAAGGACAAGAAAGATGAGATGTCAAAGAAGATCTTATACTTCCTTTGTAATGGGCCTCCCCACATTTTTGAGTGCCCGAACCATGGTAAGCTTGTTGCTCTCACGACGGACGAAGAGAGGCAAGAAGAGAAAACAAAGTTTACCTCAATATCGCACCTAATATAATATTTGGTTAGATGTAATCAACCTTGCAATGTAATAAGTTTGTAATTATGTTTCATCACCTTGTTTAATTGTATGAAAATATTGAAATAAAAGAACTATCTAATAATTATGATTACCACAAAGTAAGTAATCATAATGGCATTGCAAAGTTAATTGTATTAGATTATCATTACATTACATCCAACCAAATATCACATAAGTGTCATCCAAACAAAGGTGGGGAGCAACTGGCTGGATGCATGTATGTAGAGACCGAAGTTGGATATGAGAAATGCCAAGCCACAGTGGCCACTGGAGTGGACACCATGCATATGGTCAAGGAGCTTACCGATGAGATTAGCCTATCTTACAAAAAGGAGAAGATCTACATAAAAGGACTTAATGCGAAGAGTCTTCCAATCTATGGACTTGTTGGAGGTGCTGACTTCCAAGTTGGGCCATGGAGAGGTAAGGTCGACATAACCATTGCTTCTCTTGATGATTGAAAGTTCTATCTAATGATGGACTTCCTCAATAGGATGAAGGCTTTCATAGTCCCCTACGCTAATACCTTGTTCATCATGGACAAGGGGCAAGCTCATGCGACACCTATGAGATAGGAGGCTTTGATTCATGAAGAATAGAGAGGTAGGTTAATTAGCCGCCCTCTAAAGGAATGAAGGGCCTAAGGATATCATGCCACCGACATCACCTGGGAAGTTGGAAGGAAGGAGCAAACGAGCTAGAATGAAGATGGAATGTAAGCGCTCAAAGGATCAATGCACCAAGCTGTTAAATGTGACACATCAACTCAACTAATTAAAAGAGACACCTCTTGGGGATGAAGCCACTCAAGAGCCAAGCATACGAAGACCCAAAAGTAATGAGGACATTGATCGATTGGGTAGGGGAAGATGTCACGGATTGCGTTTCTAGAGAATTTCATAATATTTCTGGGCCCTCCAGAATGCTCTTGAACCTTTTGGAATACACTAGAATCTTCTAAAATGTTCTTGAATCTTCTAAAATGCTATAGAATCTTTTAGAGTGTGATAGAACATTCTAAACTGTCTAAGACCTTTTAGATTGTACTAAAATATTCTAAAATACTCTCAAGAATATTCCACATAGTTTTACACTTGTATAGTATCTTAGATATTTGTATAGAATATTCTGGATGTGTGATGATAGCAGTAGGATCAAATAGATTTTCCCGTACATTGAGAATGTGGATGTGTATATATACCCCCAATGAGACTCGTTTGTATATCAAGCACTCCAAAGCATTTTCAAGTGCAATACAAGGCATTCTCCGAAACTTTTTTGTCTCCCTTCTCTAAGTTCTCCTTGTGTGTGTTCACTTAGCTTTCTACAAAGTCTAAGTCAAGCAACTATCAAGGCTTACTAGCAAACCAAAGAAAGGTTTCAAGTAAGTTTGCTAACATCACATGGTTTTGAGCTTCAGTAAATTATCAACCATGATCATTGAAGAAATAATCCTCAGAAACACACAACATGTGGGAGGAGCAGCAAAAAAACATCATGGGGATGCGCAAACACAGGTGAAAGTTGTTGGAATGAAATAGACTTAGCAAATAGGTTATTCGATTTAGGTACAGGTCGGGTTATGTTTTAAGTCGAGCAATATTTCAAGTTGGTTGGGCTTGGGTTGAGCGAACTTCAGGCCGGGTCGGCTTCAGATCAACTGATTTTTGTTTCAATAAGCTTGTCATGCAAAAATAAACAAGTTTGTCGGAAACTTCGAGTCAGCTATAGTTCAAATCGGATCAATTTGGGTTTCGAATTCACTTTCTGTAAGCCTATTTCAAATGTTGGGTTGACTATGGATTCGGTTTTTGTAGTTCGAGCTTCGAGTTTTGAGTCAGTTTTGTCAAATCTAGAATGAAATACCATGCTCTGAAAGAAATGTGTATCGAATGGACCCCCTCCCCTTAGGAGCTTGTAACTCAATATGCATAAAATGGACGCCTCCTCCTTGGGAATATTAAGCCTCCCTGGTGGACCGGTACTTTCATCTATACGTATATTTTCAATTATAGGTAATGGTTTGGTGTTGCAATAAGATTGAACAGGGACTATATAGAAATTATATAGACCTTAAGATTGATCTAACATACTTTACCTTTGATGTGCCAACTTGTGTTTTGTCCTATTTTCCATGCCGAAATATTTACGTTTCAAATATGAATAAAATAAAAGAGAATAAATATCCATATTTGTGGCGACATTTTATTTCAATTGGGGGGGGCGGGACTTTAATCAATTCTATATTAATGGTGTGATTGAAAGGATGTAACGTAAGAGGCTTATTAGAATTTTAACAATCTAAACTTTAGAGCATTTATACGTTAATAAGAGGTTTATTAGATTTTTAACAATTCGAACTTTAGAATAACTAGTTAGTATAATATAATCTGTCAGTTTTACGTACCGTCCAAAAAAACAAGAAAAGTCCACAGTTGTAAAGTTTCCTTATTTTTAAAAGCCTATTGGTGCTTTTATTGGTTGAAAATCATGTAAAAGCACAATTTTCAAAAGAAAACAATATAAAATGCATTAATTTATTTCACACGTTTTTAAGATATGATTGTAATATGATGGATGGAGTGCTATTTATTACTTAGCATTTTTTTGCTCTTTCATAGTTTATTTCATTCATCTTTTGCTAACATCCTATTAGTTTTACAACTCTAATATATAGGTTCATTCAAAATAAATTCTTTTACTTTGTTTCCGTTCTACCGTGTTATTTAAATAAATACTAATTTGTAACGTCCGTATTTAAATTATCAAAAATTATAATTGTGATTACAATTAAATTATCATTTTAAACGCACTAAATCACTAATCAAATAGACACCAAACTTACAGCAAAACTAGATTTGGCAAGCTATGTCAATTTTTTAGTATTTTATAAACTTTAAGGCCTTTTTAAAAGTTAATTAAAATCATTAATGATGTAAAACTACAGCTAATTATATTAAAAATAAATCATAATATCGTATTAAGGAATATTAAAAGTCATTAGTCTATTAATAATCAAACTTAGATGATCAGTAGTTTATTATTTTACTATTTATTTGATTAAACATTTAAAAGTTGGTTTATACTAGTGTTTCGCGCTTCGTATAGACATGTATTGAAATTTTATAATCTCATCATTTTTCTTTAAAAAATTTATGGTCTTATCATTAGTTCTAATTAGAAGCACCAATATGTTTAACTAATTGGTACTGGAAAACATCCATATAAACTATTTTATTTTGACGTATTGTTTGAATTGACAACTATGTTTTGAGTTGGATATCATTTTAGCATGATAAGAGAACCATTCTTATATTTGATTGTTTAAAAGAAAAGGAACAAAAAAAGGAAAAAAGAGTGAAGATGTTAGTGTCAAATGGTATACATATATGATGATTGCATATATAACTTTGAAGCATGCAAATGCATTTATCATATAATAAGGAATTCAAAATCGAAGGTTTTGTCAACAGAGGATTACATGTAATTTAATATGTATAATAGTGTATCAATTTGTGTTTAGTTTTTAAAAAGATATAGGATCATTTTAAAGATAGGGCAAGTTTGTGTCTCAATTCCTAAATGTTACAATTTAATTACCGATCTTTATGGATATATTACTGAACTAAATCTCACAATTTAATGTAAGTGTCTAATGATCCTATTATATTTATAAAATAGACATCATAATTTAAAGTTCCTTTTATTGGAAAGAAAAATAGAAGACGTGAAAACATTAAATCATGTATGATATATGCATTTGTTACATATACAATCATTATATATATGTACCATTTGATAGTAAACTATTCACATTTTTGCCCTCTTTTTCTTTAAAAAAAAATCCAATACATTTTATTCTCCTGACTTACTTTATCTTAGCACAGGATACATAGTGTTTATTCTTGGCATATGTTTAATGTCATTTGGCCTAGGGGGATATCTCTTAAAATTGGCATAATGAATGATGGCAATTGAAATATCAAACTAATCAATTTATTATAGATGTCTCTATTATCATAATTAAAATTACATTTTGTATGTATAATTTTCCTTTATTTTAAATACTTAACTATTAAAACGATTGAATAAAGACACAATCCTTTAATATTGATACTTGAATGTGGATAATAAAATTGATGACGGTTAAATTATTGAGTAAATAATAATCATACAGTATTGATATAAATGTGAGATAAGCAATAGGAACTTGACACTTGTTAAAGCACCATCAATCCATTCAACATATTTAATTTTATATTATATGTATGAGATATGATATGATGATTGGTAAGGAGTCATTGAACTAATTCTTAATAGCTTGCTAAATAGCATTACATAGATCTAGTTAGAGCCTTTGTATTTTACTCGCCTTTTAATCCCGTATGAAGTACAAATTAGTCATATAATAATTGATGTTTAAAACTTATTCTATATGGTAATGTTAACGAGATTTCTTTTCTTTTCCTAATGACATGAGTAAAATATAAAATAATATCTAATTACTATCGGAAGTCTTTAAAATCTTATTATAATTTAATTTTATACTAAAATCAATACATATAATAATCCTGATGAATGAAAAACAAAAATATTTTAACTATATATTAATAATTGCAACTTAATTAAACATAAGTTTTAATTATAACATTTACAATTGTAATAAAGTGTGTGGGCTTGGAATTTGCTTTGGAGTTACCAAGCCTCCCAAACTTTGTCATGTAGACAATACATGAGTTTTTGTCATGAACTTATTCATATATATGTGTGCGTGCGCGCGCATGTGTGTGTGTATATATATATATATATATGATAGGACGTTGGTACTGTATGAACATGAAGCACAACCTTTTAAAGAAAAAATTAAAAATAAATACAAATCATAATAAATCAATGCACCTTTAATATTTGTAAACATTTTTTCCTTTTGAATGAGTAAATTGTGTATTTGATAGAAACCAAATGTCTTAGTGCTAGGTTACCCTAATGGGCCATTTATATGGATAAATATTAATCATGTATGCAATACATTGCCTTCTCTTCCTCATATGCCTTCGACTCCTCCCATATACACCATACATCAATTCTAGTGTAAGATGATCTCATAATAATTTATTGGGAGAGGAGTTATTGTGGTACATAATTAAAATACGAAAAATCGATTATACATTGATGTAGCAACTGCATCGCACAAAAATATTTTGCGAGACTGTCTTGCTCAAGATGAACTGTTTTATACTTTTGCATTTGTACCAATGTAAACATAGTGAAGATGGACCACTCTCTTTTTGATGACTTACTATAATTTTAATTCAATTATCCATGGATAAAACAAGAAAAAAAATAAAATAGTTGAATCAACAATATTGAACATTGAATCAAGAATATTTAATTAAAAAAACAATATGATTATTTGATTTTTACAGGAAACTTAAGAGTCACATTGCGAAACTCAAACTTAAATAGATAAAATTGGCTAGTTCATCTAAAAACCTACGCCCATACATCAGAATTAGTCCCTATAATTACATGAATAAGATCACCTATGTACATGAATTTTCCCAAAATTCAGCTGCAAACGAGATCCACATAATACTGATACTTTAAGGGCCTGTTTGGTGTGAAAAATTGGAATGGAGTGAAATCAGGACTTGAATCTTGAGGAGTTGGGTAAAGAAATTGAATTCTGAAGAGAGTTGATTGGTAAAAACTGGAATGGAATCAGGTTCCATTCCTTACTGTTTGGTGAACAGTATAAAATGGAATCAAACTTACTTTTTATTTTAGAAATATTATATGCAATTATGAATTGTTGTTTTAAGTTTTATTATTTTGCTTTGTTAAAAAAAAGGTCCGCCACATTATTTCCGAACGCATGACAATATTTTGTCTCATTGTCAACAAAATTCGAAAATTATCACAATAATCACCAGAATTCGGGGAAAAAACGCAAATGCCTCACAATATTTTGGCTATTTTTCAGCAAAGGGGAACAACAAAATTCAAAAAAAAACCAAAAAAAGGCGAAGAAGAGGGTTACTTGAAGATCTAGAACCAAAATCGAAGCCCATGACTACTAATTCAACATCAACAACAATGAATCTGAATCCATGGCTAATTCAAGAACTTAACCCCAAAAAGAAAAAAAAGATTTATGATGAAATCGCTGCTGTTACCTCCAACTGAGGCAGCGACATAGGGTTCGGTTGAGCGATGGGGCGGCAGGACGTGAACGGAATCCGGTGTCGACAGTGACCGGCAGCACCGTTGCGGCGGCAGTTGACGGTGACTTGTGGGGGAGTTGATTCCAGGGTTTGGTGGGTGAGAGGGTACGAAAATGAGAAAGGAGAAGCAGATGAATCACACAGGCTTCACGAAAAAATAGGTTGGGAATTGAAAAAAAATATTTTTGTAAAAAATAATACTCATCCCTTAGGAGTTGAGAACTTGATACCCCTCATAAGTAAAAGGGGTTTAAGTTCCTTAGAATTAATGAGGAACTTGAAACCTGAAATATCAAGTCTCTTTCCTTTAAAACCCTCACCAAATAATAAGGAAAGGAACTTGAACACTTAAGTTTCATGTTTCATTCTCGTTTTCTTCATCAAACAGGCCCTAATATTATTATTCGGTACTTAATATTGTGTAGGTACACAATCCCCCCTCCCCCCAAATAGTGTACACCCAAACAAATTAGAGGTTGAAAAAAAAGGCGCAAATATTTGGGTTCGGAAATGAGCAAGGGTTAGTGGCAATTCCAGAGGCTTCCACATGTCAAGCAGTGTCCTCGGTTGCATGCCAAGTCATACTTGTACCACACCCCTTTATTTAAGCCTTAGCCGTTGTCGTCTCCAAAGTGATTAGCCCAGCTGAGCCCGAAGTTGTGATTTCCGAACATAGAGTCTCTCTCTCGTTCTAACATACAGGCACACACTCTATCTGAAGATCCTTGGCAATTAATCAGAATCATGAGCCTGAATCGACTCCCTCTCCTCCTCTGCACATCGTCACAGATCAAGCCACTTGTCAT
>NCQV01118132.1:0-14372 GCA_002740545.1 Lophocereus schottii
AGGGATGGACCTGCATGGGTGCTATAATTTTAATGATATGTTAAATATTCTTTACTTGGGTTCAGAATATGGATGGAGATGGGAATTGACGCTGGATTTTTCTTTTCTTTTTGTTTTAAAAATATTTTTTTAATTTAATTTAATTTTTTTCTTGGGTTTCAAAGTTCGTTGCTTTAGGGGAGTTGTCTTTCTCAGTTTCCTAGATGTTCTTCATGTCAGCCAATTCTCCAATCTGCCCTTTGCTCATCTTTTTGCAATCTTTTTTTTTTTTTTTTGGGGGTTCTTTTGACAAACAAAATCTTTTTAAGATTAACTATATTTTGAGGTTGTATTTAGTAGGAAGATTAATATAATCACTAGAAAACAAAGCCAACCCACTTTTGAAAGTCATTCCTTAAAATTGGTTTTTGGTGTGTGTCTTCTTTCCTGAATTTGGATAGTATAACAAGATGTTTGATGACAAACAAAGCTAACACATACAACAACAACAATAACAACAATATTTTTCAGTGTAGTTCCATTTTTGCGAGGTATGGGGAGATCCAGATATAGGCAATCTTACCTCTACCGACATTCATGTTCGTGCAGAGGCTGATTTCAAGAGACCCGTAAAAAAAAAAAAATGATAGGATCATCAACTGTGGCTCCATTCTTTTAAACATTAGATCAAAGGAATACATACATTTTATATGAATCTATATATCATATCAGATGCCTCTAATGTTATCAATTAAAAGTAATATTATAAAACTTTAGTCATAAAAACGATCTTCAAACAACATATCTATCAATTAAAGAACTACATTCTCTTACTCCATAATATCTACATTCTCTTGCTCCATAATATTGACTTCTTTGTACTCCACCCGCAGCAAAAGCAACGTTGTTTCAAGGTCACATTGAAACGTCATGGGAGATTAAAGTTTTGGTGCAAGGCATTTATTTTTACTTTCAGTCATACAATTATGTAATTGTTAATTATATTTTTAAGTAAGGTACCCGTGCAGTATATTGGCTAGTGAAGTTTGGACTTTCTCTTCATTCCACAGTAGTATAAAATCAGGTCTTTCATAGAGACCTCTTTTATATCCTTATTAAGGACTATCTAGAGAGAATCCTTTAGAAAAAAATTGTTTAGATTACACTTCTTACATTTCTTACACCCAAAAAAATGTGTATATTCTTTCATACGGAAGCATGACGCCAATGGCATCATAATTAAGTAGCTGGGAGAAACCGTCCAAAAATATTAAAAGAAAAAAGGCAAAAAGAAAGAGGAGAAGGTAGCTAATTAAATAGATTAAAATGGTCAGCTAGGAAGACTTCTTTTAATTCCATAATTTACGTCATTATCACAACTATGCACTATTATATCATCAATTATTAAAGATCCAACATTTCTTGCGTATAAAATATATAAAATATAGAAGTCCTAAGGTTAATATTATAGACCAATGGAAATACTATTTTTTCCGACTGAATTTCAATCTTATAGATTGCAATTAATTTAAAACTATTTCCGGAGAGATTTGAGGATGAGGTGGGGAAGAATGGGCTTAGGAGATGACGATCGTCTGAGATATCGGTCTTTCTTTCTTCGCTGCAAAAAAGGCGCGTTTCGGATTTGGATCCGAGGAACACCCCTCAACAGCCACGTCAAAAACTCTTACAAGAAAGGTCAAGAAAGCAGAAGAAACAAGAATGTCTTTTTCGCCCAGGGAAGGGAATGATTTTATCGAAAGACAAGAATCCCTTATTCTAATGTGGATAGTGTCGTCAGTACCTGGGTTCCTTTCCTCTGAATTGATAACTTTTCTCAAGTGGGTAGGTGAGTATTTACCGGATACCTTGCAGAAGGGTTGATCGGTATTTTTTCTTGAATTTCCTCCATCATGGGTCCGAATTTAGCTGGGTCTCGGTGAGTCAGGGCTCCATGATAGGACTCTGCTCGGATGGGCTTTATGCTTGGTCCGATGATGTGGTTATGTCAGGAGGGTCTTTTTGGATCAAAAACTGAAAATGTTATTTTATGTTTGAATCTCCTGATTTGTCATTTATACGAACGTAGACCTTAATTCAACTCTTAGTTAGCCCTTTCGAAGGCGCTAGGATCGAACTGCTTGGGATGAAAGCTACGGTCAGCGAATCATTCAAAGGGAATCCCTGGTTTTGATTGGTGCATACACGACACATAAGTGAAGCATAAGCCACCTAATATATACATTGCATAAATATAATCTCATAGAAAAATAGTGTGAAACCATGGACGTATCATAAACATGCATAATGTTTCGCAGTGTGCTAGGTATGGTCTCTCTTTTTAATACGCTCCATTAATTATTTGGTGTGGTAATGATTCATAAGAATGGAGTTAGGCCACATAACCAATGATGGTGTCTGAAAGTATGAACTATGGAATGGCCCAGGCACACATAATATGTTCAGTTCATTTCATAGCACAATTATGAATAAGCTCAATTGATTATGCTGCTATATATGTTCTCTTGCTAATTATAATTAAGTACTTAATAGGAATCATTATTAGGTTAATTTGGAGGCATTCCATGCATCATAATTAGTATATAGCTTATATTGGTAATGTATATCATACATCTAAGAGTGTGTACTCCCACTTACCACTTATATATATATTTTTCTAATGTGTATTAGTTATATAGATAATTTTTAATATGTGACGCTGATGTACCTTGTGAGAGTATGTACTCTTAAGAGTATGATATAGACTTTGACTTATATTACTTCCTAAATTTGTGGGGTTTGGAGATTTTAATCCGTCGTTTTGACTGGAGCACGGACCACATCCGGAAAGTTTAAAAAGAACAAATCCACTTTTTTTTTCTTCATCCTTCTTTTTCTCTCCCTTCCTCTGTGTTCTCATTATGTCTTTTTCTTTCTTTCTCTTTTTTTTTTTTAAAAAAAAAACAGGGTGAAAATGGGTCCCCTTGGCTTTGGCAGGACAGCAGGCCAATCTCTGCTTTTTGCATGCATTTCATCATCAATTTCACGTAACCTAATAATACTTGCTTATTTGGTGTTTGCCCACATTAAAAAAAAAATAATAAGGTACGGTTTTTTTAATAGTTAAAATTAGTAGCTAAAAGTAGTTAAAAGCGATTAGTAGTTAGGAGCGATATGAAACGATATTGAGTGATTAGGAGCAGCATACGGAACAATAATTTGACATTAAAATTATAAATATAAGTAGCAGTTTGGACCATTTGAGTGTAGTTAAAAGTAATTTGACCTAGTGATCAGTGATTTGGAACACTTATAAGCTGTTTAAAATGATCATAAGCAACTAACGTTTTTAAAATACTCAAACAAACATGTCCTTAGTTCGTTTCAATTTGAAAATAAGGGAAATTCATAAATAAATTTGATTTAGATTTTTGTACCAACCAAGAAACTGAGTTGATTTGTCATTTGAGCACGGAGGAAAGAGTGACCAAAACTGGTCAATTTTTCGAGTGAAATTGAATTCAGTCAAAAAGGGCAAATTTTATCCGCACAAAACCCTTCGTGATGATTGTCATTCTGATCCCACTTACGTTTCATCACAAAACAAAGAAACTGGAAGTCAGATTTTGTGTCCACCATAACAGGTTTGCCCTCATTTGTAAATTTCAATTTTCAAAGGATTTTAAATTTTTAATCCAAAGTGTTCTCTGTAAAAAAAAATATATATATATGTTACTTTCTCTTCGAATATATGTTAAAACTTTATGACTTGTATCTTGCCCACTTTTCGTACAGTTTACAAATAAATCGCCAGTAGCTTTTATTATGTTGAGTTTAGTCATAGAAATGTTGTATTTATGCTATGACAATCAGAAAATCAAAATGGGAATTAGCCTAATGCTCCAATTCTTGAAGTAGGAAAAAGTTGATAATTATAATTATTTGTTGGGGAAAAAAGAAGAATGTTGTTGTGTCTTGCCATCCTTTGTTATTACCTTTACATATCATATATGCATGTCAGTCCGGAGCACGCTTTAGGGCATGACAACTTAATTTACACATAGAATCATCATCAACATCAAAGTGCTTCTTCATCATGATGTCTCTGTCCTACTGCTCGACATGAATACAGTGAACTTTAATTAATTTCCCCCTTTTTCTTTAATTTGTTCATTTAATTACTGGTTAATCCCATGGGCTACAAACATAATCATGATGTTATGCGCCTTCAATTCGTGCCCATGTATTGATTATGTATATGAATCATTATGTACATACATTTGATTAAGGAAAAATAAATAAAGAATTCTCCAAAGAAAACCGCCAAGATTTTGCGACAAATTGATCAGTTAGGTTTAGCCAATAAGATCTGTTCATGGTATTCTGCAAAGGATCATATTGGACTGGTGTTTGTGGCACTAAACCAATAACGTTTTGACTATCAATTCAGATAAAAATACACATTCTTAAATTGAGACTGTCTGATATAAAATATATGGGAGTTGTAAGGCTAATCTTTGATGTGAAATTTTAATTTGAGGGGCAATTATTATCATTCCGAATGATTTTTAGTCTTTAAATAAAAATCAGTTCATTACATGAATTATTAGCTCTTTTCGGGTACTCTTAAAACATTTTCCTTGTCATAACTAATGAGATGGTCTTACGTAAGACAAGGGTGAAAAAGGTTGGAGTATCTCAATTTGGGAGAGGGGGGGTGGGACAATTTTAGTTTATAGTCTTCTTCGAATTGAGGCTAAGAAGACTAGTAGTACAGTCTCTGTTGAATCGAGCCAAAGAAGACCAGTAGTTATTGGAGTTCCACTGTTAAAGAAAAGGTGCGAGAGATGACCAGGTAAGACTCTTCTATACAAATGAGAATTGCTTGAGAAAGCTAAGAGTTGAATACGCTTTGCATCGTATGGGATGAAACTTCAATAATTAGGAAGATTACAAGAAGTTTGAGAAAGAAACTTGAAAGTAAGAGTTAGCAATGATGTGATGAACTAAATGAGCTAATCTAATGTGACTGATATGAGCAGTTGATTGAAGCGGTAGAATTTTTTTTTAAGAGTAATTTATTAGCTGTGATGATGTGATTTAACTGCCTTTTTTTTTTTCATTTTGTAAAATGAGCAATTGCGTGTTAATTGTTCTCTTTATTTTTGCCTTCTGGTATTATCTTGAATTTTATCCTTCTATCGAAAAAGAGAGATTTAGAATAATTGGTACGTAAAGTAACACATAAGAGTGTGATACAGACTAAGACTTAGTCTCAAATTGCTTGGACTCAAAGTCAACATTTCCTTCCTTTCTCTTTTTAAATGGTCCCAACCATCAGACGTCAAGTTACAGAATCATGCATCGATTATGCCGAGGAATACAAAAGATATTGACAGCCTCAAGCAGTTCCACGCAGAATCAAAGTGGAAATAGGCAATTATAATTAGCAATAAAAATCAAACATTGTAGGTAAAAAGAAGTTTTAACAGCGAACATTTATTTTGATGAAAAGTTATCCGACTAACAATGAATCACATACAAACAACTCAAAAGAATGCAATTTGCTCGAAAATTGGAAAATTTTATGCTCCCATAGCTGGGCCCATGCATACTTTCCTAATTCTTCCTCATGTGTTTGTGTGTGTGCACGGGGGCGTGCTACTGAGGTACTGTATGTTTTTCTCTGAATTTTCTGCTGATACTTCTTTGTACATTCTTACAAGAAGGCAAGACTATTGTCATGTATATAGCATTATTGCGATTGCTTAATTTATCTTCAGAATTGAAGGTGGAAGAGGCGGTTGATTATTACATCTGTGGTCTCGTTTGGACGACATAGATTTTTCCATCCTTGACAACTCCTTCAATGTCCTGAGGGGATCCGTATAGCTCCTCTATCTCACTTCCGGCACGAGCTATGTTAGATAGCACCGACCGCCGGAATTTGCCATCAGTGATCAATGGATCCACTGAATAGTCAAGCACCACTCTCTCCTCTTCGTCCATTGGCACGCTGTGTGCAAGAACATGATTCACTAGTGTCAGCACGTTATGTGATGTACTACATGCATCTTGTAACACCAATGTCAACCGGAAAGGGGGGAAAAAACAAATGGAAAAAGGTCTGAAATGGCATTTTCGCCTAAACTATGAAAGATTGTCATTTTTCATAGAGTGGGAATTTTGGAGTACGACAAATGCCAATGTAGGGTGAAGTTAAAACACACCTTTTGATAGCAACACCACCAGAGTGTAGCGTTAAACTAACTGACACCCTGCTATTGAAAAAATGGTTCCAAGAGCTTCATGTGTAAAAACATCATTTGCGGTCTACATAGGCAACTATTACAAGGGAATTGCATTATAATGAGATGAGGGGAGGAGGGCATCATTAGTGCCATACCTGTCATAGAGTCCAGCACCAGCATAGCCTTCTAGATCTTCGCCATTGGAATCGGATCGGAAGATGATAGATCTTTTTATAAACAGACCAATGGGTTTACTTGGATATCCCAGTACCTAAAACATACCAATTCACAAATGATTATCTATCAATGTTACTTGTTATTCTTACACTACTAACAAAGTTCCCTTCATGAAATGTATGGATGTCTTGAGGCATTTGTATATCAGCATTTTTATGTTATGCATTTTGTTTCCAGAGATTTGAACTCTCGTACGTTAAATAAAAAAGAATAAAGGAATTTACTTTAGGGGACTCAAGATCATTTTTCTTGCAGACGAAGCTCAAAGCCCGTCCTGGATACGCTCCAACCAGAGTTTCTCCAAGCCCTTTCACAACCTGATAGTCACAAGTATGCATATATGCAATTGATTGCCAGGAAAAAGCATAATATTTTCATGTAGACATGGAAAAAAAAGGGCTAAGAAATCTAGAATGGAGTACCTCAGCATATATTTCTGATGAATCTCCAGAAGATGGATTAGTCGTGTGAATGACGAAAGCATAATCAGCACTTACTATTTCCTGAACCAAAACAGCCATGCAGAGTAGATTGTGGTCTAGCCCAACTTTCCTTGTACTGAAGTATGCTCTCTCATTCCATTTCGAAGCCCAGACCTGAGAGTTGCAACCCACTTTTGGTGTCATACTAGAATTCTGAAAGTTCCACTGCTTGAGCTGGTCAAGCATGAATGGCGGAGAACCAAACAGAGATCACACCTTTTTGATAGCAGTCCACGCCTGTTCCCATTGATTCTCACCGTCGTCACCAGGCCAGGGCATTCCTGAGCTTTTCGTCTTGTTTTTAAGCTCGTCTACCTAGATAACAATTCGATTGTCACACAAAAAGATGGAAAAAAGCTCTGAGCTTGGATAAGGTAAGAATCACAGCTATCACATGCTTGTCAACAACTAGTCAACATTAACCAAGCAAAAAATACCTTCTTTTTTTCTTTTTTGGGGGGAGGGGGTGTGCGGGGGGTTGATAATGAGCCTTACAAGTTGAGATGGTGCTGTAAGATCTAAAACTGTCTGACGGATCTCTGCCAAGGCTCCTTCTCTGCCCTGTAATTCGTTCTTCAGGGCCTCCAGCTTGTTGGCAACTTCCTGTCAGCCCATGACAATAGGCAAATTCACAAGTAGCACTCTTGTTAATAATCTCTGCTTAAATATTTATCCCTTGTTGATGCTGTTGTGGATTGCCTCTATATCTACATAAATGACTACAGATTGATTTACTCAAAAAGGGGACCAACTGAATAGATAACTGTGATTGTGCAAACATGGTATGCTAAGAAAATGCTGGATGGATAAATGACCTTATTGGGGCCATATGAGAGGATCTCCTCGAAAACCCCAAATGGTAGGGCTACCGATGTAGGAACTCCAATCCATGATGGAACCTTTCCTTTTAGATATGATATATTGCGTGACTTTGCTCCAACCTGCAGGTATGAGAAAAAACCAACATGAGGCAAATGTGGAAATGTATACACTAACAGATCACATTGAGGAGAATAACGTCACCTCATCCAAATATAAAAACTAACCATTTCACCAGTGAACTCTTCAGATGCAATGGCATATTTACCACTAAATTTCTTCTTGACCAAACTTACTGATGGTGAAGAGTTATTTTCATCAATGTCTTTAGCACTAGTCCCTTTGAACTCACCCTCGTTCGCCTCACTGAGGGACAAAGAATCAGAATCATGAAGAGAACAGAGCTATGAGTACCACAAATCCCGCAAAATAAACTAAGAGCTATAAGTTGAGAGAAGATAATATTACCTGTAGAGTACATCCGAACCTGTCGGCTGTAGCTGCAACAGCTTCCCTTCAGCAGCTTGCAGGACAGAGAATATATTGCTATCGAAGCATGTTGCAAAGCAGACCTGCCAATTGTGAAGACTTTTTGTCTTGGACCTCAGAATTTCACAGGCTTTGATGTATTTAATTTAAGTAACATAAACAAGGAAGGGCGAATGGAGAAACCCCAGAAAAACCTTGCAGTTTCTTGCTCGCACAGAAACATGTGATAAGACATCTGGCATATCCAGTGTGAGCACAGCAACAGTGCCATCTGGGATTTCTTCCTCTCCTTTTACGTGATTTGCAACCAAAATTGTCGGTCGCTCATATGATTTATTTTGAACGGACAGCAGCTCGTTAACAACCTCAACGTATCCAACAACTTCAACTGGACTGATGATCTGCCAGCTGGTTCAAAAATTCCAAGGTCCAAATCAGGGGGGTTAAAGACATTCTGTTAACATAAGACAAGCAACGTAATCTTATGTTTAGAATTAGGAATTCAACAGATCCAACGAATGGGCTGTTCAGTCTGGCTTAATTTTGCTGTGGACTCACAAGGAGTGACCGATATTGTGGTTGGCTCGTTGTTCGGGTCTACCGTTGGTTGGTCCAATAACATTGTAAGGAAATACAATCACAATAGGAAGCAGTCAGCTAGTAGCGCTAAAGAATCAACCTTCCCAGATGTGCAATCTCCCGGAGAATGGGATCCAATCTATTAAGAAGCGATGACAGAGATGCAGCTGATCCACCTCGAATAATTTCCTCCGTGAATATGTTCACCTGCAGTTTGAATGAGGCATAGCTAAAATGATCCTGTTGCTCAAACTAACCACCCCGAGATAGAGAAAATGGCAGACAGTGACATACAGCCCACTGATCCACTTCAAGCAGAGACCCCAAATACTCGGCAGAGGGTTGCAGAACTCGTTGATAAAACTCTGCTTTGCTAGCCAGCGACAGACGTGTCCTGTCCAGGACTGATTTTGCATACAGTGGCCAGTTTTGATCTTTACTCTTTAACATGTCAATTGCAGAATTCCATCCCTTCAAGCATCAATATACAAGTATTAGAAGTCTGATTTATAACAAAGAAGAAAAGAAAGACAGATTTGCATAACTGGACTATTCAAGCAAGTATACACTTTCTACGTCAATCTACTGAATCTTCACTGACTAATTCCCAAACCAAGAACATGAAAGAGAAAGGATGTAATCAGTTACAAGTTTATAACTAAGGAAGAATCTCAAAGATCCCAATGCAGAAATAATTCCCACCCTGAAACATGACTGCAGAAGTATGCCTTCATCATGTTCCAAAAATATGAACGTCAAAACAGAAACTTCTCAATCTCTAGGAGCTGTTGCAGAAAGCCATACCTTCCAGCAGTAGATTAGATCCTCATTGTCATCAGATGATAAAGCAAGATTCTCTATCACCATGGAGATGAAGTACATAATTTTCTGCATATACATTACACAAGAAGACTTGTCATCCTTTACACATCAAAACAGTAACCCCAAATACACTCAACCAAAACAAGAAGATATCAAGAAATATACCTCTGGTCCAGCTTTATTTAGCTCCTCATATCCCTTTTCAATGGCTGTCCTCACACATGAATCAAGAGCTAAGTCTAAAAATATAATATCTTTAAGGCGATCTGAACACTTGAACAATATTGGACGAAGTTCCTGCCGTGCCTCTAGTAATCCCTGCATTCAGGCAGATTTAAACAAAGAATGAGATAAAGAAACCAACAAAAAGAAATAGCCAATGAACTTGTTATTAAAAAAAATAAAAAATGTTTGCACTAGTCTAGCTACCTCAAGGAGGACCTCAACATTTCTATCTTCCACGTGTTTTGAAACAAAGTGTAGCAATTCCTGAGAAAGCAGATTTGCAAATTTACAAGGAGAACATCATTTGACTTTGAATCAAAGCAGAAGAACAAGGAACAAGATGTAAGAAGCAATTGAAAGTACCGGAAATCCAGAAGGCAACCCAGGGACAGGATCCATTTTGACACCAACCATGAATCCTTGACCCTGCGGCAGTCACTTAATTATACATTTCAAGTATTTGAAACCATCATAAGGATGAAAAAACTACACAATTATTGGTAGTTACCTCATCCTTGTATCCCATGCAACGACAAATAGCTGCCTCAAGATCAGCTCCTGAATGAACTGCCTGCACAATCCTCACTTGGCATTAAGTTCAGAATAACAGAAGCACAACTATGCGGGACAGTCTCTACGAAAAGTACATTAACAAAATACCTTCAATGTTCTCATATATTGTCCAAGATCATGCAAAAGCCCTTCCTTCTGTTCACTCCTGAAGTTTGGTTCAGAATGAATGGCACGATCATAGCTAAGAAGGCGTTCTTTAGTAATTCCATTCTCATTTAGTGTTTTCCAGTAAATGCTGATGTCAAAATCACTCTTGATGTAATCCATTAAGGCCTGACAAAAAAGGATAAAGGTATAAGCAATATCGATTCTCAACGCAAATGTCAAATGATTTACGTGAGTTTCTTTAAATAACGATACCTGAGAGATGATAACATCATCTGGACTAGTATTGTTATGCAGTTTCTGATGCCATTCCTCCATCATTCCTCCCATACAATCATTGTTTCTCTGGAATTTACCACATAAACAAGACCTGTGACTTCAGCACTGAATAAGAAAAGGAAAAGAGGTAGACAATCACAAGCAAAAAAGAGTCAGCATTCACCTGAATGACCAAAATTTCATCCCTAATCCTCTGTCCAGCATCTCCCTCACCTCCACGACCAATAAATGACATTATCATCCGGACAAGTTCTCTATACTTCGGCTGGCTGCTAAAAATATTCTGGAGAGAATCCGTAAGCCTGTCTTGAGCTGAGCTTATCTCACTGCGAAAAGGGGAAAGAACTCAGTAACTAGAATACCTAAAATCCACACGTCTTATAGAATTTATTCCACCAAAACTTGCTCATGTTAAAAACTAGGAGGCATTGGTGATAAGCACAACAATAATTGGCAAGTGTAAAGAAACTTTTTACCGTGGTTTGACGTTGTAATTTTTATTCCATATGAGTTGCCGTGTGGCCATAAACCGCATCCATACTAAAATGCCAGCAAGACCCAATTCTCCAGCATCCACGGCTTCATCTAGCAGGTCTGCTGCTATGTTAAACCTATGCAAGATACCATATGATTTGAGCTTCACAGTTCAAAGTACTGAAATCAATCATAAAACCTGAGGAGGCTTCTACTTACTAACCGATGCATAAACGATTTCTGTGCCTCACTTTCCATTGAAGCTATGGTTTCCAAAAGTGACTTTGCAGTCCTCTGGCCATCTCCAGCATCTTTCTGTAGAAAGAAGTTCAAGGTCAGTACATGCACTGTACAAACGCAAAATGCAGTTAGACAAGAGAATATAATACGCATGGCCCCCCAAAAAAGAAACCCTTGCAAGAATCTCAAAGATGGCGAACCTGCTTGGATTTAACGCTGAGGTCAACATAGAAATCTGCCCCTTTCTCCTTTATCCAGTTTCCAGCAGATATGAGAACGAATGGCATTCCTCCAAAATCATCACCTTCAAATTCTATTTCCACAGACTGGAGCTGGAGCTACAAAATAACGAACTAAGTGTTTCATGCTTCAAATCGACTGAACGATAGCCAGGCTCAATTCCAGGCCTCACCTGATGCGACTGGTCTGCAAAGGAGAAAGCTGTAAACTGTGTCTCTGCAGCCTTTTCTAGAGACACTGAGCCTGATGGAATGGCATCTGTAGGTGGCGCCTGCAACGTCGTTCAGATAATTTGCACGGACTTAATGTCAAGGTGAAGAAAATGCTCATGCCTAATAAAAGTTGGCGGATTCATGCTTACCAACCACTCAAGCCCTTCTTTTGATAAAGCCCAGTGAAGCGTGAGAGGCTCCAAGAAATCCGTAACTAGATGAATCCTAGTCTTGTCATCAAGCTTAGTCACAAGCACCTTACAATAGAAAAAGTTTCTAACCCATTAGCGTCTTCACATGAAAAGGACTCCCTACAAGACGACTTTTCGTAACAATGTCTACTCACCAAAAGTTGCTTATCAGCAAGCTCAAATATCTTTTTCTTCACGATAAGAACGCCGTCTTCAGCTTCCTGTGCCTCAGCAAAAAGCTGAACTGCAGACAAGGTTTTCGGAATCTGGGATAGTTCTTCCCCAGCTCCAGCAGCATACTTATTTATAATCTGTGCCAAATCTCTTTCCTTACGTTGAATCCTTTCAGAAGTATAATTGCTTTTTGTCTCCATCTGTTTTTCAACCTTAGTTTGTAGCTTTCCTTTAGCAATCTTCTCCCGTATCTCCTCTACAGACACACCATTATCGATTTGCATTTGCAATTCTTTTCTGGCTTCCTCAAACTCTTCCTGCCGGAAAAATTCAAGTTAATGTCATTGCTGTGAAAACTAAAGACAGGAACAAAGAGCAATACAGGCACATGTCAAAACACGTCACACATCTCAATGAACCCTAACATAACAGTGTGGAGAATTTGGAGTAGATTACATGTTGCTTCTCCACGGAGGAGTTTGGTTTCCCAGCTTTCTCCCATCTTATATAAGCTTGCATCCGTACAAGATCTTCAGGAATTGATTCATTCTGAACATATGCAGCTTGTGCCGGCAATTTCACAAGGAAGTTCTGCCCATTATTCTTGAACCTGCCAGTGTGAGATTGAAATTCAACTTACGTATATAAGTAAATGTCACATGATCTATAAGCTACAGAAGGAAACAAAAAAAAGATCAAAGGAGGAACATAGACATTAACAATTACTCACCATATATTCCTTGCTTCATTTAATACAAGAAACTCGATAGCTTGCAATGCTGGATCATCAATCTCTATTGTCAGGAAAGAACCAGAACCTGACTGGAAGACAAAGATGCATGAGACATTATGAATACTGTGCCTTAGGAGGTACTTGGTAACCAATGTTTGGCATTAGCAGAAAGCACACGTGTCCCAGCTTAGATGTTCAGGTCATGTGAGCAATTGATCCTAGTGTTGAATAATCAGCTCATGCGGAAACGGTTAGAATAATAGACAACTAATTAAATTCATACACAACTATTGGAAAAAAAAAATATATATATATATATAGCTAACATCCTTATATATTATTTTCACAAGAAATTGTTAGCCAATGTTACGAAGCCCCTGTAATTCACCAGCTAATGTTACACTAATGCCATAAGCTCCAAGGTATCAGCTAATTGGCAAAGGTCAAGCCCTGCAAAACAACATCTTCGTAGAACAGAATTTAAGACATACATCAAATGCACTAAGAAACTTTCATTGCAGATGCCGTACAGACCTTTTGAAATGGAGTTCGAAGTGCAGCGTCATCGTGCACCCTTGTTCCTTCAGGTCTATGCGAAGGAAGCACCCATTTCCTAAAAGACAAAGGAAATCCAATCTTAATGAGCTTCAAGATGGAGAAAAAGGTTGCACAACAACATGAAAATGCAGGGGTGAGTCTTTTGAAATTACCCTTGTGTGTCACCTATACCGCCCCAATGTAGTACCAAATTATGATCATTAGTATTAGTAACGTGTATCTCAACTTTGGCGATACATCCTGATGACATAGGAGTCACTGCAACCTATTCATTTGAATCCGAGGAGCAATATTAGAAAGTTCCTGTTTTGTAAGTTCAACATAATACCCTAAAAATTACAACAATTTGGATCGTCTAAGGGAGAATGGAAAAAGCATGACCCAACAAGATAACACGACTGGTACAACATGAGATTACCGACAGAAAGACGAGCCGACAGTCTGATACAAACCAACCTAAATTTGATTCAAAGTTAACATGATTTGACTGTTCAGCATGAAGACACATCATTAGTTCATTTGGGGCAAATTTAAGCTGGCCGATACATAATTAATCCGTTTATTAAATGCGTTGATTGAATCGACCCGTTTGCCAAGTCTAAGTCGTATATATATGGAGGCTAGACAGAGTAAATACCTGGAGTTCGATATCTCCATCAAGATTGAATTTTCCTGCTTGCTGCAAAACCAACCCAAAAAAAAAAAAAAAA